>WBZZ01006043.1:12500-15000 GCA_019918135.1 Paulinella micropora
CTGCTTACTGGGCCCTCTGTAATGGAGGTGGGAGCTCGTTCTGCAAGGGGCGCTTATGGAACGAGCCCTGGCCCCGCCTGGTACTAGGGAGATTTTGGTATCGCCTGTATCAGTCCCTTCCGTGCAAACATCACGGCTTAGCTGGGCATCGGGTTAATACTTTACCCACAGACTTCCTTGATTGACGAAATCAGAAGCTCCTTTTTTCTGACATTAGTCGATATCTCATCTATCTATCTATCTATCTATCTATCTATCTATTTATCTATCTATCTATCTATCTATCTATCTATCTATCTATCTATCTATCTATCTATCTATCTATCTATCTAATGAATCAAAGTCTATGTTTGTGAAAGAGGGCGAGCAGAAGCCTAAGAGACAGTCATTTCATCGACCATCCCTGCTTGACACTGCAAACGATTGGCAACTCCAAACCCAATACACCGGTTCTGAGCAAGCCTTTCCTGTCCACATTTGTGTCACTGACCTCCGCCCCGATATCGTTGTCTGGTCACTGTCTACCAAGATATGTATTCTGATCGAGCTAACGTGCCCGGTCGAGGAAAACATCCTTGACGCACGAGCCTACAAGACCAACCGATACAACAAGCTCAAATCTCAAATCGAGGACAACGGATGGACCTGCCACCTTCGACCAATCGAATGCGGGGCTCGCGGCATGGTATCGTTCTCTGTTCATCGATGTTTCCGCGCCTTGGGTTTTTCCCATCCCCAATCCAAATCCCTTTGCTTCAAGCTATCCTCCTGCGTAGCTCGTTGCTCTTTTGCGATTTATCGCTCCTGTGCAGTCAAAAATTGGACTAATCTTCCTCTAGTCCGTATTGGTGAGTGCATTCCATCATAGCCGTCCAGTGTTGCATAGCCCGGGCTAGGTCCCTGCGGGGGTTTAGGCCTCATACAATGTCATCATTGTAGCTTGCGCAAGCTTACGGTGCTCAAAACACTTGGACTAACGGCTTCCTTTTCTTTCTCTTCTTCCTTATCCTCCCACTCTCCATTCCTAGATTGCCTTTTTCTTCAACGTCCTTCCTCCTCTTCTTTTTCCAGAACACAGTCTACCCGTGATTCCCATCCCGGACACATGCACAGTACACAAATTATTGTTTGATGTGAAACTGCGTTCCTTTGCAAGGACTACATTCCTTTGCGACATCTCATCTATCTACCTACCTACCTACCTACCTACCTACCTACCTACCTACCTATCTATCTATCTATCTATCTATCTATCTATCTATCTATCTATCTATCTATCTATCTATATATCTATCTATCTATCTATCTATCTGTCTATCCACCTTCCTACCTACCTACCTATCTATCTATCTATCTACCTACCTACCTATCTATCTATCTATCTATCTATCTATCTATCTATCTATCTATCTATCTATCTATCTATCTATCTATCTATCTATCTATCTATCTATCTATCTATCTATCTATCTATCTATCTATCTATCTATCTATCTATCTATCTATCTGGTACTAGGGATGTTTGGTATCGCCTGTATCAGTCCCTTCCGTGCAAACATCACGGCTTAAGCTGGGCATCGGTTTAATACTTTACCCACAGACTTCCTTGGTTGACGAAATTAGAAGCTCCTTTTTTCTGACATTAGTCGATATCTCATCAGTTGATCTCATCACTTCCTCCACGGAGTGAACCAAGGCCACTTGAGGTGTCACTGACCCTCCCTTGGGCTTGGTTTTTTGAAATGGGTGCCATCTGTCGACAGACAGAGAATTAGGAGATGGTGTGGGTGTGCTGGGCCCGTGGTGGGGTGCCTTATGTGTGCCTAGCCATACACCCATAAGTCACATGCCGAAATAGCGACGGGAAGCACAATCCTGTTCCCTCAGGGTGCCCTTTCTCGCTTGTTGAGCCCGGAATAAAACCCACAGTGCTCTGTCGGTTTATACTAGACTGTCGAACAGTCTCGAAACTCCATCTGCTTACTGGGCCCTCTGTAATGGAGTTGGGAGCTCGTTCTGCAAGGGGCGCTTATGGAACGAGCCCTGGCCCCGCCTGGTACTAGGGAGATTTGGTATCGCCTGTATCAGTCCCTTCCGTGCAAACATCACGGCCTAGCTGGGCATCGGGATAATACTTTACCCACAGACTTCCTTGGTTGACGAAATCAGAAGCTCCTTTTTTCTGACATTAGTCGATATCTCATCTATCTATCTATCTATCTATCTATCTATCTATCTATCTATCTATCTATCTATCTATCTATCTATCTATCTATCTATCTATCTATCTATCTATATCTATCTATCTATCTACCTATCTACCTATCTATCTATCTATCTATCTATCTATCTATCTACCTACCTACCTACCTACCTACCTACCTACCTACCTACCTACCTACCTAATCTATCTATCTATCTATCTATCTATCTATCTATCTATCTATCTATCTATCTATCTATCTATCTATCTATCATCTATCTATCTATCTATCTATCT
>WBZZ01006043.1:62500-92500 GCA_019918135.1 Paulinella micropora
GAGAGAGAGAGAGAGACAGAGAGAGAGAGAGAGAGAGAGACAGAGAGACAGACAGAGAGAGAGAGAGAGAGAGAGACAGAGAGAGAGAGAGAGAGAGAGAGAGACAGAGAGAGAGAGCGAGAGAGAGAGAGAGAGAGAGGGAGAGGGAGAGAGGAGGCGTAGAGAGAGGGAGAGAGGAGGCGTGAGTACATTTCCAGTAATCATCACTCTCTCGCCCCCTTCCCACGTCACCCCATACCCACATACATACATCATACATACATACATCATACCTATCGCAGGTTCATACATACATACATACATACATCATACATACATACATACATGCATACATACATACATACACATACATACATACATACATACATGCATGCATGCATTCACGCTCACCCTCCTCACTCATGACTCCCTCTCAGGTTTTTTTCCAACGATGACAAACGATGATACACAGTGATGCACGATGATGCAGGATAATGAACGATGATCTTTCTTTCTTTCTTTCTTTCTTTCTTTTTTTCTTTTTTTCCGCTGTTTTTGCCTCTTTCTCTTCCTCCTTAGTTTTCTTCTGTTCTTTTCTCTTTCTCCTTCATTTTGTGCTGTTCTTTTCTGTCTCTCTTTCTTCTCTTCCTTCGTTTCTGCTGGTTTTTTCCTTCCCATTTCTCTCATTTTCCTTCGTTTATGCTTCTCATTTCTCTTTCTCCTTGATTTTTATTATTATTATTATTATTATTTTTTATTTTATTATTATTATTATTATTATTATTATTATTATTTTGTCTCCTTTATCTAGGACTCTCTCTCTCTCTCTCTCTCTCTCTCTCTCATCTCTACTCGTTTGTGTGCTAATGTGTGTGTGTGTGTGTCTCCGTCCATGTTGAACTCTGCTCATCCTTTTATCTCTGTTGATCTTTGAGAGAGAGAGAGAGAGAGAGAGAGAGAGAGAGAGAGAGAGAGAGAGAGAGAGAGAGAGAGTTGTCGCTTCAGTCGGCAGGCACAATTCTATGTATGTATGTATGTATGTATGTACATGTATGTATTTCTCCCTTCTTCTCCGAGTTGTCCAGCTTGTCCTCTCTCTCTCTCTCTCTCTCTCTCTCTCTCTCTCTCCCTCCCTCCCTCCCCCCCCCCCCCCCCCCCCTCCCTCTCTCTCTCTCTCTCCCTCCCTCCCTCCCTCCCTCCTCTCTCTCTCTCCCTCCCTCCCTCCCTCCCTCTCCCTCTCTCTCTCTCTCTCTCTCTCTCTCTCTCCCTCTCCCTCTCCCTCTCCCTCCCTCTCTCCCTCCCTCCCTCCCTCCCTCTCTCTCTCTCTCTCTCTCTCTCTCTCCCTCTCTCTCCCTCCCTCCCCCCCCCCTCCCCCCCCCCCTCTCTCTCTCTCCTCCACAGTCGGCAGGTACAATTTCTCCCTTGTTCGGATCACGCAGTCTATCGTCTTCCCTCTCCTCCTCACCGCTGCACAGTCCCGGCGGACTAAAGTACGTACCTACGTATGTATGTATGTATGTATGTATGTATGTATGTATGTATGTATGCATACGTCTTTCTACCTATCCAACTACCTGCATACATTCATACATAGTTACTTACTTACATACATACATACATACATACAAGCATATATACAAACACGTAGGCCGCTGCCCAAGCGCAAGTTTAGTTTCTCCGATCTGCCCGATATACCAGACTAAGGACAGTAGTTTCTCCGATCTGCCCGATATACCAGGCTAAGGACAGGTTCAAAAATTCGGCCAACAAAAAAAAATTTCAAAAGATGGGGATCAAAAAGGCCAAGGAGAAGGGCAAAAGTGGCAATAGTGGGGCGATTCAACGCCATCTTCAGCAGGGGCGGGCGGTGTTCAGTCGATCGGCCTCTGATCGCATCTTTTCCCATTCAAGCCGAGTTTGGCTTGTATGTTTGTATGTACGTCTGTATGTGCGTATGTACGTGTGCATGTACGCGTGTATGTACGCATGTATGAGCCCCGCTTGATGGATCAGCACGCCGTGAAAAAAAAAAAAAAAAAAATCACGGGAGAAGCGTGCATATTTCAGGATCTGTTACTACCGTAGCACCATGTTTTTTCAACGTGAACAGTACCTTACTTAGAATTAGAGCGTAACTGCCAGTTTGAGCTAAGAATGGTTCTACACCACCACCGGGAATTTCGGGGTTCTGGTGCCACTTTCTGGGTTTTGCGGCCTGAAAAGCGACACGCGAAAACACACTTTCCGAAAGGAAAATGCTCATTTCCACATCAGTAACGTGATGGATTTTTCAATCTCACGCAGAGATCAAGTATGTCTTGATTGTTACTTACCACACCTTTCTTCGCAACATGATATCTTATACTCCTTGTATGCAAATGTGAATTTCTTTTTTGTACAGTTTGATAGCATTTGTTGCACAACAAACAACTTAGATTGGAAGGAAAGTAACTTTTGTTTTTGGTGAGACGCTCAACCACAAAGTTCACAAAGCTTGAAAGCCAACCTGATGGTCAGGATGCCGATATCGTTCTGTTGGCAGGATTGTTTAGCTCTTGCGGGTAGTGAAGAGGCCATGATCATATCACCATAGCACACACACTGAGTACCATCCATTATCAGCAAATATGACACTTACATTGCAAAAGCATCAACTTGAAGCGTGTTTTTCTCTTTCCATGGGCTAGCAACAACAAGGACAACAACGACAAGAACAACAACCGATACAACAACCTTGAGCATGACATTTGATAGCCCTTGTGCTGAGTGTTCTGAAGCAGTAGCTTTGGCATTATAGCACGGTGCGATGGTGCCGCTTGATTGCGTTAGTAATGTGTACATGTCCCTGCCCAGCATGTCTTCGGAAAGCTTTGTGACATGACACACACGCTGTACGCATTCAATCATTGTACAGGCCTCACATTGGCATATCACTTTATCGGTCACCTCCACAAAATGTGGTCAGGTTACTGATAAAACTACATATGCGGCACGCCAAATTTGACGTGTTTTGCGGGCTCGCCGGCCCGGCTCGCCCGCAAAACGTCAAATTTGTGGCTAGCCACATAATACCCTATAAGCACATCGCGAGCACCGAATTAAGGTAATCCAGAGCACTCAAGCAGTGACATAATATGGTGCAAATTTATAACCCTGTCTACTACACTGTCTACGATATAGTAAGCACCAAACCATTCTATTACAGAGCGATCAAGCAGTGCCATATGGTGCATTGTGCAAATTTATCTCTCACCCCACTAGTACTAACAGCACCAAATCAAGCTATTATTGAGCACTCAAGTTATGGAATACAATGTCCGTACTGCGCAGCTACGGATCGCAAACTGGTTGCGTTGCAAAAGCCCTGTAAATTTCAGCTAAAAAAGTTCCCTGTCCCCTGTGAGTTCGCAAAAAATTGTTTGACATTTGCAAACACCAACTCACATGGATTATTAATATTAATAAACGTTGGTAGGATAACTACGTTGCTTTGTGACTGGTAAGTAATTTATTCGTATAGTCGAATGACCATATAGTTCTAGTCAATAGTGGTAACGGACGTAACGGACTATATTGGCATTTCAGGATTGGACAATAACCATTGTGTAATAATTATAGTCGTGCGGACTTCATTTCAGTTTCGTTATTACCTTTGAGTTTGTCAGTTCTGCTATCTACGTGCGGATTAAAAGTTTCGATTGGTATCGTGGCTTCTAACGGAGTCTCTCAGCAAACCTGCGTCTAAGGTATTAGGTCCGCGAGTGACCGGGTATTTACCTAATCAACGGTTATGAGCCGCTGGGATAGCGAATTTCGGCACAATGTACTTAGCATGAGACAGTTGCTGTCTCACACTCCGGTATTTAGTGGATTGACAAGAAAGATTTGCAGAGTTGCTATTACTGGGTACATTCAAGTGTCAAACTCAGCCATAGAATTTGTGTTAAGGGGCAGATTTCAAATTAGCGGCCAGATTTCAGATTAGTGGTCAGAATTCAAATTACTTCAATTTAACTGCTATATCCGTCCGCAAAATCTGCATAATTTTTGCGAAATATTACCGTTAAATTGAACCAATTTGAATTCTGACCACTAATCTAAAATCTGACCGCTAATCTGAAATCTGACACTTAACTCAAATTCGCTGGCTGAGTTTGACACTTGAATGTACCCAGTAATACTATCAGATAGAGGAATACGCAATTATGGTATTAGCACAACTCTCGGAGACTTGACAGTGTTTCACGATGCCTTCAACTTGAGAGCATAAGGCAGCGAAGACCAAATATGATTACGACAGAGACAGGATGAGAAAGGCAGAGGAAATAGATGAGCCGAGAGAACCACTCGAGGCCCGGGTAGACTCGTGACACACCGGAGGGATCAGATGAAGAAGATGAAACACGACAAACGAGACAGAGAGATAGTCAAACAGCACAAGACGGAAAGGCAGCGGTAGAGAAACCAGACAACTGGAAAGATCTATCGAAAGAAGAGAAGAAGGCACGAAGAGAACTTCCGAAGGAAACTGAGGGCAATGACAAGTCGGAAGCAACAAAGATATTTACTACGTGACATACTGCGAAAGAAAAAGCATAAAGACTAGCAACGTTGATGATCTGCATCGTTGCAGAATGTTTCAACTTCTCGTTACAACCGCATTCTCGGAAACACAAGTGGTTCAATTCCTTCGCAGCAAAAAGGCAGATTGCCCGTTTGAAAAAGTCTGCATCGTAAAAGAAAAATACTATAATATCAGCGGTGGCGGCGGCGAGATATGTCGAGGAGAAAGCCCGGAAGTTTAAAAATAAGAGACCAAGACCGACAGAAGATATGGAAGAATATCTTACCCAACATCAACTCCAGAAGCAATGGCTCAGTGAGGCCTTGCGAGGAGCAAATTTTGGGGAAGATGAGGCAGTGAACGGACTGTTAGAGAAGCTGCTGAGCTGAACATGAAGGTTACGGAACAACATTCTTCAATGACTACTACAGACTAGCGGCAGCGAACAGACCAACACACGATGAAATAATAGAGTCAGCAAAGGAAATTTACGTGCTGTGGGATGCGAAGCAACAGAGATTGAGGAAGGAGCGTAAGAAGGAGAGGGAGAGAAAGAGAGAGGGTAAGGGAGCGAATCTACTGTTTGGAGAGGGAGAGGGAGGAGATAAAGGAGAAAAGAGAGAGAAGAACAAGAAATTGACTAAGAACGGGAAGGGCAAGGGCAACAAGAATGGGAGTGATAGTTCAGAGCAGGAATGGTGGCTGACAGCGACATGCTATAACTGCTATCAGACTGGACACACAAAGCGTTTTTGCCACAAACAAAAGTCAGGCCCTAAACAAACTAGTCCAAAGTCAGCTCACTCTGACTCCACAAAGGGGTAGCAAAGAGACAAGAGTGGCAAATTTAGAAAGAAAGGAGCCAAAGGAGTCACTCTTATGAGGGGAGAGGTAGGAAAGGAGGGTGAGGAGGAAGAAGGCCTAGGAGATAAGTCTGAGGGGGGAGACAGCTCAGAAGAAGAAGAGTATGGGCTAGTCATAATGGAGGGTAGCGAAGAAGCAATGGAGGGAAACATAGAAAGTGGGGAAAGCATTATTGCTCGTGAAGCAGAGCAAGAGGGCGAGGAGGATAGTGAGCCCCCAAAGGAGCAAAGTGAGAACAAACCCTTATTAGATCAACCCGCAAGAGCCCGTGGGGGGGGGGGGGGGGGGGGGGGGGGGGGGGGGGGGGGGACTTTCGAGTGCTCCATAGGCTCGAAACACACTCCGAGACAGACCCCACAACCCTCCACACCGCACTCTCACTAGTGACAAAGAACGAAACACCACGACCCACTACATCCACTCCTAAGAGTCACACCACAGGCCCACTAACCACTCGTTGTACTGGGCTGAACTGGAAGGGAGAACAGTGTGGAGTTAAGTTTGGACAGGGGGGGAGTTGGGGCCAGGCAGGTGAGGCAGCAAAGAGGCTAGTGTATGCAGACTTATGTGGTTACCATGCCCGTCAGGACCCACTATTCCCTGACATTGACCTAGCACAAGACCCAACGTCGCCCACGTCCTTCCCGTGATTATCCTTCAGAGAGTGAGATGATGAGAATACTGAGAGAGAGGGAGGGAAAGGGGGCGAGTGCACAACAAATCTCGCAAAGAGATACGGCAAAACCCGCGAAGACAAACTCGCTAAGTCCCGCAAATATCGGAGAAAACGACAAGGAAAGTGTCGAAAAACCCGGTAAGAAAGGAGTTAGTACAGATTCACGGAATGATGCTATAATGCCAGGAAAGGAGGCACGGACCGGCGGGATCAGAGCTGAAAGAGAGAATGCTTGCATTGAGCCTGTGGAGCGTGTAGGAGGGACGAGAAAAGGAAAGTCTTGGCACCCATCGCTACTACCACAAGGTCCGTCTCCTTTGGATAGAGTAGGAAACAGTAAAAGTGTAGAGTCACAGACAGAGCAGACAACCGACACACACATACACGAAACACCTGTGGGGAAGAGCAATAAAAGAGACACAGAACACGGAAAGGTAATAAGCTTTGAAGACTTTAAGAGAATAAGTTAACAGCTGTTCTGGGCTGAAGAACTTGTATGCATCTCCTGAGTGTAATTCCGCAAAAGTGCGTTCAGTGTAACCCCTCTCGCTTCTACCTCATGCCAAATCTTCATAAGGTGGGGCATCGATCACACGATGAAAATAGCAAATTGATTGTCGTGGTTCTTAGCTAAGTCGAGTATTCCATAGTATATTATTCATAACAGTTCTGTGTACAAGTCGTTTTCTTTGCCGTCCGGTTCGTAACATAAACCCTCTTTCACTACTATCTTTTCTGCTCCCTTCGTCAACGCATATAGCAACCTAGCTATTTCCGTCTTCTCAGGTCTTGGATGTCCTTCGCTATGTCTGAACTCACACTCCCACTTAGCTCTTTGAACTTTAGCTTTCGCACTTTGAGTGTTCTTAGCTGCTCGCTTCTCTATGACTGTCTCTCTTGTGATATGTGGTGTGCCTGCTGCATGCTTTAGAAATACCTCGTTTACAGCCCAAAACACATCTGTCAACAGTCCATCTGCCTCGGCTACTCTCTCTCCTTCCTTCTTTGTCATCATCACGACATCTCCCGTTTCATCGTCCAAAGTACACAGGTTGTTCAGCAGTGAGGAAGAAGGAGTTTGACAGGAAGAGACGGGAGATAGACTGACACTCAGATGTAGAGGAGGATGACGAGTTTGATTCGGAAAACCTAGAACACTCCAGAACCTCTGAGGAGCAGGAATTCCCATAAGCTTTAAATCGTATTGCGAAGTGAGAAGAGCTTGATTGGATGTATGAGGAAAGATTTGAGAGAGAAAGAAAGGACAGAGCCCAAAAGAAAGGAATGAGGAGGAAGAGGAGCAAAATCACAATCTCATGGTAGACGATGGCGAGACGGTAGGACGCAAGAAAAAGATGATAGTTCAAGACAGCGGATCGTCAAGGGATATAGCATGTACACCGCACATCTTACACAACGTCCGAGAGATTGAACCCGTTAGCTTAGTCACCGGAAACATGGGGGAAGCGAGGTTGACAAGAATAGATGGATCGGGAAAGCCAGTTTTGGTAAAGAAAGATATGTTGTTAGACAATAGGGTGCCAGTCAACATTATGTCTACTGGAAACATGGACCACAATCACCACAGATCTATCATTCACCAGAATGGGCAACTACTAATCCTAAAACACCCTGTAAGGATTAAAGAGAGTGACGTGATCGTGAGGGGCAGAATTACGCCTGGAATGTTCTATCGCTGGGACAATGAAAAAGACAAACCCCTCAACATAAACACGTTACAACCCCAAAGTGAAAGAGAAGAAGAAGAAGACGGGGTAGACGGGGCGGGAATCCCCAAAGAGAGAGAAAGTGAGAGCAAGCGAGCGAGAGTAAGTGAGAACGAGGAAGCTAGAGGCAGCGTTTTATACGCTATGTATCCTGAGAAAGGTAAGAAGGGTAAACCGATTGACATTTTTGTCATACATCAGTGTAGTGGTCACAAAGCATTACCAAAAACCTATGCATTAGGCAAGGCCATGGGTAGAAAATTGACCGGAAGCGAGGATAGTGTTAGATTTTGTGAAGCCTGTATGATGGGGAAAGCTAAAGTGTTACCCTGATTTAAGGTTAATAGAATTAGGAGAGCGAGTTACCCTTGTGAGGTTTTACATGTAGATACTTCCGGACCTTGGGCGATCATGTCAATTCAGTGGCATCGGTAAGTACTATAAATTTTGCGTGACAGACGATTACTCGGGGTACATAAAAGATTTTTATTTACGGTACAAGAACGAATTTGTAGAGTGTTTGAAGCAAGCAGTAGCATGGTTTGAGAGGCAGACAGGGAAGAATGTCAGACAGATCACTTGCGATAATGAGTTCGATGTCCCAACTGAAATTATAGAATGGTGGAACCCCTACAATTCATTTGGAAGACTAGCGCTCCAGGTGATAAAGATGGCAACCCCATAGCTGAGAAGGTCAATGACATGTACATCGCAGCCGGACCAGCCCGGGCCACGCGATACGAGGCCAACTTACCACCCCAATTTTGGGCGGAGATGGAACACACAGCCACAACCTTGCACAACATTCTACCAGCCACGACAGGACCTAGGAAAGGAACCTCACATTTTGAGCAATGTCTAGGCTACAAGCCAGCTATCCGAAAACTTAAGCCTATAGGATGTTTAGGTGTAATGTACATAGGAAAGCAGGTAGGCAAAGGCAACTATAGGGGAAAACGCGTGATGTTACTTGGATACGATGTATTTAAGGAACTATACCGAGTTTGGAATGGTCGTAAGGTCATCACTAATGTGCGTAATGTACGCTTTGACCCCAATGTAGTTGGTAAGGATGCTCACCCACCCAGAGAAGTCAAATGGGACGACGAGGAATCTGAGGGGGAGAGTAATGACACCGTACAGCTAGAACAGCCGTTAGACGAACCCGAACTTAAAGATGAGGGGAAGTTAGACACACATGAGGAGTTACAGGAAGAAAAAGACATTCACCGTCCAGATTCCGGTCTCCCATCAGAGTCAAAGGTAGAACTAGCTGACAACAAGGATGATGGGCTAACACCCGTCACATCGTTAGAGGCGCAACGCCCCGAAGCAGACCACCCTAGTAGGAGGTACGTAAAGGGAGACGCGCCTACAAAGGGCCTCCCTTGGGAGCAAAGTGACAAAGTCACATCAGCTAACATAGTGAGAGGGAAGCGAGAAGCTAAGGTTAAGACACCAGTTACACAACCACCTCCAGAAAAGAAGGCAGCAGTCAAAGCAGCTATATTGACAGGAGAGAGAGTTAGTGTTCCGGGAGTAGCTTTCGGAGAAGAATGGACAAAGGAAGAATATGGAGACAACTGGCAATCAGTTAAGAGAGAAGGAAAAGTCTTAGAACCATGCGAGAAGGGAGAGAGACTTAAAGTCCGCAAGATGCCTAAGCCCAGTCACTTCGTAGTCTTTGACGACGGTCAAGTAGAAAAGATGCTAGACAGCGAAATTAGAAAGTATTGGATAGATAGGATAAGACCCGTCGGAGAACTAGAGCATCCCGAGATGTCCGCAGAAAGTATCGTAGAGGATCAAACCACTGCGTTACTGTACCTGACATTGAAGGTACCAAAGGCAGTCGTTGATGAGGGTTTAACTGCGAAAGAGTTGAAAGCCGGAATGGATAAAGAGATCGAAGCTCTAAAGTCTTTTAACACTTACACGTGGATAAGCCCTAAGGAAGCGAAAGAAAAAGGAATAAAAGTAGTGAGACTAACATGGGTACATAAAGTCAAACTAGACGAAAAAGGACGTAAGTTCATTAAGTCAAGGTTAGCTATACGGGGAGATATGCTAGAGCCAGGAGTTAGCTATAACCCAGATCAATTATTTGTGCCCTGCGCCGCGCATCGCTCATTACTCTTTTTGTCTAAGCTTGCAGCATGGCATGGACATAAGCTATACTGCATAGACTTCAAAAATGCTTATCTAAATGTACGAATGCATGATCCTGTTTACGCTTATGCACCCGATGGGATAGACAGTGAAGAGCATGAAGGCATGATATGGAGAGTAGATGGAGCTCTGTATGGCGCGCCGCAAGCTGGTAGGAGCCGCAAGCTGGTAGGAGATGGTATGTGATTTTAGCCCCTAAGTTAGAGGAATTAGGATTCAGGTTACTAGACTCTGATTTATGTATGTTCGTTGAAAAAGATAAGCCGATAAGAGATGCTATCATTGGTATTTTCCATGTAGATGATCTTATTTTCTCAGCTCCTAACGAACAAGCGTATGACCGTTTCGCTGGTAAACTAGAAAAGTTTTATCCTCTTAAGTGTTTGGGAGTGGCTAAGGAATTCAAAGGAATAGAGATAGTTCAGGAAGGAGGACGCATTTTATTGCATCAGAAGAAGTATAAGAAACAGATTTTTAAGGATGTAGGAATCATACGCCGATGTCAGACCACTAAGCACTCCTAGTGCAGAACATGAGCCCGAACCTATGGGAGAAACTTTGTTTCTAACTAAGATGACACGTCCAGATGCAGATCAAGCACTGAATGCAGCTAGCGTGATGCAAACAGTAAATCCAGGACTTGCTTATGCTTTACTAGGTAGGATCTTCAGGTATCTGAAAAGTTCGTATCGCGGTATTGCATTTCACGGGCCTAAATCGTCGCAAGAGGGAAGGACGTACCCCAAGATTACTTTGTGGCCAGACGCTGCGCATAAGGTATGTAAGAAAACCGGAAAGTCGCGTACAGGTTATGTAGTGATTTGAGGTGGAGACCCGGTAGCTTGGTTATCGAAACGACAGACTAGAATTGCACTAAGTTCTAATGATGCGGAAATTTTCGCAGTAGCAGAGTGCATACGAGAGGGATTGGCTATCAGACACATCACAGAAGAGTTAGGTATAGCACAGAAAGGGCCGATAGAGCTTTTTATGAAGATAATGCACAGACTATCTTAGCAGCAGAGAGGGGAATGTCAGGACCACGTACTAAACACTTACCCTTAGAACTGCATTTCATTCATCATGCACAGAGAGACCATGAGATTAAGTTTGTAAAGGTAGGAACTAAGAAACAAATAGCAGACGTACTAACCAAACATGTTCCTCAGGACCAATTCGAATATCTCGTTAGTAAATTTATGGTAACACTTGATACATAAGTTTACATCTCAAGTCTGCAAACTCACGCAAAATACGCAAATTTACGCAAAGCCAACTCATGTTGTTTTTTGTGAGTTTTCTGTCTTTGAAGTGTGCAGGAAGGGTTTTGCGCAGGTAGTTGAGCGGCATCTTTTGGCGTTGTTCCAGTTGAAGTAGAAATCGAGCGCGAAAGCGAAGCGTGTGGACTATCCACAATCGGTCGTTGATCGCGGCAAGAGCGGGAGATGGACATCAGCAGACGGAGCAGAATTCGGCGGGAGTAGTTTTGTATTGGCGGAATGGCAAAGTTAACTAATTATTAATATATTGGACTCACGGAGTCAATGATGTAATTCAGTTTACGTAATGATATGGTCATTCTTCAAGGACCTACTGCTAACGTCACAAGTTTAACAGTATTGAGATGCAATCGCGGCAAAGAAGCGAAGGCAGGTGGACTGGAAAAGAAGGGCGATTATTCAGTTTTGTGACTCAACAATCATTTCATTTCATAACTTGAAATGATTGCCATTTATCGCATCGTAATAGTTATTAATCGTAGACGTATCGATTGGTAATTTACAATATCGACATAGAACTAACTTGAGGGGGAGCGTTGGTAGGATTACTATGTTGCTTTGTGACTGGTAAGTAATTTATTCGTATAGTCGAATGACCATATAGTTCTAGTCAATACTGGTAACGTACGTAACGGTCACTATCATAGTATTGGCATTTCAGGATTGGACAATAACCATTGCGTAATAATTATAGTCGTGCGGACTTTATTTCAGTTTAGTTATTAATATTACCTTTGAGTTTGTCAGTTCTGCTATCTACGTGCGGATTAAAAGAAAATGTCGATTGGTATCGTGGCTTCTAACGGAGTCTCTCAGCAAACTGGCGTCTAAGGTATTAGGTCCGCGAGTGACGGGGTATTACCTAATCAACGATAAATTCAAGAGAGTACGCAGGCAAAAATACCCGGAGAAGCGGTCTGCCACTGATTTCTGCTGCATCATTGAATGAATTTTTGCATTGTCTAAAATGTTATATACAGTGACTCTCCATTAATAAGTATATGAGAAGCGTTGTCTAAAATGTTAGGGATTGATAAGTATATTCTTTTATAACCGAACCGGTAAAAGTTTTTCGCAAGCACGAATACTTGAAAGTTGCCACGGAGGCTCCACTGTAGAGCTGAGTGGGAAGCAGAAGAGATACATGGAAGAGGTATTAAGAGATATTGATACAAAAAGAGAAAACATGAAGTGTAAAAAAGAAAAAATATATATATATATATATATATAAAAATGGCGCTAGCAATATATAAGTGACTCGCCACTTAAGACAGATAGCATACAATGATTATCTGTCATTTAATTACCAAAGAAGACTTTAATCATGACCATGATTTTTACCAGGACGTGAGGCGTGAAGGATCATATGCTTTGCCTGTATTGGTGTATCACCGAGGTTTCCCCCCCCCCCCCCCCCTCTTTCTTTCTTTTCTTCCGAGAAATAACCAATACTATATTAGACAAATACTTACTTGCATTAGGTATAGCTTAATATATCTAACACCCCCCTCCTTCCGCGAGCAATTTCACTAGAACTTACCAATTAAAGTCGATCCCGAGGTACTGTGGAACTATTATTACAAAACCGTCAGGCTTATTATGACACCCATGACCAAACGAAAAACCAGATATCAACAGTGAAACATTTTGCCAACGGTTGTCCCAATTATATCTTTGAAGCTGATTACAGGAAAGTTTTCCTGGAACATCTTGAAACTGATCACGTTGTCTCATGACCCCTGCCCTGATCTGCAAGCACTACGAAACGATTTTGAGTATGGCCAAAGCATCCAACTCTGAGCTTTTTTCCCCCCTCTCTTCTCTTTCTTTTCCTTCTCAGCCCATAGTTGAGACTGGCATACGACAATCCTAAGCACTCAACCTTTGGAAAGGACTTGACCACGCTTCCCGACGAAGACTTCAGAATTGGCATGAGCTTTGCCACCTGAACTTGCCGAGCAGTTATTTTAGGTATTGCCCCCCCCCCCCCCTCAAAACTTTTAAAACAGACGTTTTTTGTTGTTGCTGGTGCTGGTGGACTTGTTATCTTTGTTGTTGTTGTTGTTGCTGCTGCTGGATTTGGTTTGCTCGTTGTTCTTATTGTTGTTGTTGTTGTTGCTGCTGCTGGATTTGTTGTTGTTGCTACTGCTGGATTTGGTTTGTTCGTTGTTATTATTGTTGTTGCTGCTGCTGGATTTGCTTTGCTCGTTGTTCTTATTGTTGTTGCTGCTGCTGGATTTGTTGTTGCTACTGCTGGATTTGGTTTGTTCGTTGTTATTATTGTTGTTGCTACTGCTGGATTTGGTTTGTTCGTTGTTCTTATTGTTGTTGTTGCTGCTGCTGGACGACTTGTTATCCTTTTCTCCCTTTCCAGACGAAGAAGCCTATGGCAAACAGATATGAATGCATCTCTCTCTCTCTCATTCTCTCTCTCTCTCTACACACACACACACACACACACACACAACAACAAGCCGCTAAAGCTGATAGTCCAATCCTTTTGAACATACAGACATACAAACAAGTAAATATAATTAAAATAAAAAAATGAACGAATGAATAAATTACTGAGCATGCAAACGAATGAAAAGACACCTGGCTGGAACCACTGCTGCTGGAACTGGATTTGGTTTTTTCGTTGTTATTGTTGCTGCTGCTGGAGGATGATGAAGAACTTCCACTGTTCTTGTTGTTGCTGCTGCTGCTCCCTGTCACAGTTGAGCGACTTGTCATGGTTGCGGTGGTGGCATTGAATGTATATATGTATGTATGTATGTATGTCTGTCTGTATGTACGTATGTATATGTATGTATACATATATGTATGTATGTATGCACGTATGTATGTACGTTGAATGTAGTGGTGTTTCACTGCGGTCCTGGTTGTGCTAGCTAGCTGTGCGGTGTTTGCTGTTGTGGTTGATGCAATTGAAAGAACACAGACAAGTAGCTTGCTATTGATGTTGAGGTGTTGTGTGGTGACAGTGATATTTATTGTGGTTATTACTCGGTGTTCGTTGTTGTGATTCTTGCAATGTGAAAGCAAAAATAGATAAGCAAGAAAGCAAGAAGGGCAACTACCGCTACTGCTGCTACCACCGCTAGAAGGCACATCGCTGTAGCCGTTGCCATTAGACAAACCACCGCTGTTGCTGGCTCCTGTTTAGTTAGGTAGATAGATTGATATAGTACTGCGACAAGTGGGAGGAGCATTGCTACTGCCCTACCAAGCCAAGCCAAGGCAAGGCAAGGCAAGGCAATATATATAGCTAGGTACCGCTGTTGCTGCTAGACGAAGAACCGCTGCTAGACGAAGCATCGCTGCCAATGTCGTCAGTGGAAGAAGGCACACCGTCGTTGCTACTAAGACATACATACACATACATACATGCTACTGCTACAAAGGGATGAAGACAGCTACAGCTGGAGCCTCTCCTCTCCGGCTGATGGGACTAACAACTACTGTTCTACTATTACTACTACTACTGATACTACTACTACTGCTACTACTAACACTTATTCTTATTTTTCCCGTTTTAGTATGGTAATAGTACTACTCACGCTTACTATTTATTCCCATTTAGTATGGTAATAATACTACTACTAACACTTATAATTATTCCCGTTTGATATGGTAATAGTACTACTACTAACACTTATCATTTATTCCCATTTAGTATGATAATAGTACTACTACTAACACTTATTATTATTCCCGTTTGATATGGTAATAGTACTACTACTAACACTTACTACTTATTCCCATTTAGTGTGGTAATAGTACTACTAACACTTATTATTTATTCTCGTTTGATATGGTAATAGTACTACTAACACTTGTTATTTATTCACGTTTAATATGGTAATAGTACTTCTACTAAAACTTATTTATTCCCGTTTAATCTGGTAATAGTACTACTACTAACACTTATTATTTATTCTCGTTTGATATGGTAATAGTACTACTAACACTTATTATTTATTCTCGTTTGATATGGTAATAGTACTACTAACACTTGTTATTTATTCACGTTTAATATGGTAATAGTACTTCTACTAAAACTTATTTATTCCCGTTTAATCTGGTACTAGTACTACTACTGACACTTATTATTTATTCCCATTTAGTATGGTAATAGTACTACTACTAACACCTATTATTATTATTATTATTATTATTATTATTATTATTATTATTATTATTATTATCATCATCATTATTATTATTATTACTACTAATACCTTTGGCAAGTGGCCATGTCGCAGTAGCCCCAGTTGCCTGCTTCATCATTGCACCACTCCTTACCATCGTTGTCCACCTAGATAGATAATAGGAAAAGAGAAAGAGAGAGAGAGAGAGAGAGAGAGAGTGGGTGGGTGGGTGGGTGGGTGGGGGGGGGGCGAGTGAGGGAGAGGGAGAGAAAGAGACCGTTGTGCAGCCGTTGTATGTGACGCCATTATAAACGAGAGGAAACACACACTTGTGGCCGATCGTGGTCTGGCACTCAGAGTTGGTTACTACGTGCAAATACAGAGAGAGAGAGAGAGAGAGAGAGAGAGAGACTCATTCTAAGCAATAGGAAACCCATACTTGCGGCCAGCCGTGGTCACTCTCTCTCTCTCTCTCTCTCTCTCTCTCTCTCTCTCTCTCTCTCACACACACACACACATATTATATATATATATATAGGCAGAAGAACCACCGCTGTTGCCGTTGCTCGATCCTGCATATAACAGATAGAAAGCTAAGTCCCTGGTCATACTGTTACCGATGGGTAATTTGCTACGCAAATACGGAAAAATTGCTCAAAACTTTTCACAATATTCATTGCCAGTTGCATACACAGACAGACTTAGATAGATAGATAGATAGATTAGATTAGATAGATAGATATATAGATAGATAGATAGATAGACAGATAGATAGATAGATAGATTAGATTTATTATTATTATTATTATTATTATTATTATTATTATTACTATTACTATTATTATTACTATTATTATTATTATAAGGTTCCTCCAACGGCAACACGAACAGCAACAGCGATGACAAAACGCCCAATAAAGACAATAACAAAGATTATTATTATTATATTCCTCCAACGGGCAACACGAATAGCAACAACAGCAATATACTATTATTATTATATTATTATTGGGAGTGTGTGTGGGGGGGGGAATGAAAATCGTGTACCCCCCCCCCCTTCCGCACCCCTGTCAGATTTTTTTTTTTTTTTAATAATTCACGCAAATATTTTGCGTTAGGGGAGTGTCCTGAATGCCAATTTTCCGTGTTTTTTTCGCACCCCTGTCGGAATTAATCATGGTTTGTGTGAACCAGGAGTTGGGAGCTCATATTGACAGGTTGGCTAGCCCCAGACTCGATGTTGATACTGATATACATATATATATATATATATATATATATATATATATATATGGTCTTTTTGCCACCAGGCGCCGTTTGTGCACACCAGAGGGATTTAGCGGCTGATATTTGGTGTATCTGACACATCTTGATGAGCTCTCTTCGAAAATATAAAAACTGTGGTGCCGGATGGAGTAAAACCTGAAAATTCATAGATCCAAAAGATTGGTGCCGGGTGGCACAAAAACCAGAGATTTTAGGGTTTTTATGTCATCAGAGCTTACATTTGCGTTCTGCTGGTACCTCCGGCAATTGAGCGTACCCTGTCGACAGGGAAGGGTGGATCCGGGGGGCCCTCCCTCCGGGAACCCCAGCCCTGTAATTGTACGTACCCGAAGCGAATTTGCCGGCACCAAAATGAATGGCTGAGAGTGCTCCAATGCTGTAAAAATTATGCATATGAGAATTAGGGAAAACGCGACCTTGGGGGGGGGGGGGGGGGGCAAGTGCACCGCAAACCATCCTTTCAGGTGTTGGCGTAGCCCCTTATTATTATTATTAGATAGAGAGACAGACAGATAGATAGATAGATAGATAGATAGTTTCTGTTGGTGCATCCTAGAAGGAATAGATTTCCTTGAACAAGAGATAACAAAACAACTCGGTATGTGTATGTATGTATCAACAACTCGGTATGTGTATGTAATACGTATGCGTGCTGTATGTATGCAGGCTACGTATGTATACGTTATAATACGTATGCGTGCTGTATGTATGCAGGCATGTAAACGTAGGATACGTGTATGCATCCTGTATGAGTAGAAGGGAGTATGTATGTGTCTGTGTATGTTTGTATATAGAAAGAACCGCTGTTGCTGTTGCCATCTCTGCCAGAGGAAGAAGAACCAGCGCTGTTGCTGTTGCTCGATCCTACATATAACAGATTGATACATAAAGACCGTTGCTGCTGGTGGAATAGATACATACATACATACTTGCACTCATACAGGATGCATACACGTATCATACATATACATACGTACGTACGTATACATACAGCACGCATATATTATACCATATACATACACATAATACAGAAATTCATACCGCTGTTGCCATCTATCTGTGAGGAAGAGGAAGAAGCACCACCGTTGTTCTCGTTGCTGTCTTTGTTGTTGTTGTTGTTGGAGGAACCTAATAATAATAATAATAATAATAATAATAATAATAATAATAATAATAATAATAATAATAATAATGGGATAATAATAATAATAATGATAATAAAAATAATAATAATAATAATAGTAGTAGTAGTAGTAGTAGTAGTAGTAGTATTACTTATAACAATAACAACAATAATCATCTTTGTTGTTGTCTTTATTGGACGTTTTGTCATCGCTTTGACTGTTAGTGTTGCAGTTGGAGGAACGCAAGGATGATGATGATGATGATGATAATAATAATAATAATAATAATAATAATAACTGTTGCTGATGGGCGAACCTAATAGTAATGATAACAACAACAATAACAATAATAATAATAATAATAAAAATAATACCTCAAAGGATGGTTTGCGGTGCACTTCGAGCAACCGCCCCCCCCCCCCCCCCCCAATTTCCCCAGGGCGCTTTTCCTTTCATTCTCACATGCACAACTTTTACAGCCTTGGAGCGATCTCAGCCATTCATTTTGGCACTACTTTGTCATTTCATCCGAATTACATAATTTCAACTATATCACTAAAAAAAAGAGCTTGTGACAAGCTTGCGAAAACACAAAGAATGAGCCTCTAAACCCCTGTGGCATAACTCTTAGAACCTTGGGGCATTCTCAGCCATTCATTTTGGCACTTCTTTGCCAAAATCTACGTAAATCTCTGTTTCAAGTGGTTCACTACCTAGAGCGCGTCCCGAGGTCGTAAAAACCAAAAATCAGCCTCTCAACCCTTCTGGCACAACTTTGGGAGCCTTGGAGCATTCGCCATTTATTTTGGGGTCGGCTAATTCGCTTCGGGTACGTACAGTGACAGGGCTTGAGTTCCCGGAGGAGCCCCCCCCCCCCCCCCCCCCCCTCTCGATAGGGTACATTCGATTGCCGGAGGTACCGGCAAGCATCCCCCCCCCCCCCCCAAAAAAAAGGGGGGGGGGGGGAGAGAATTTTTGCATTTAGGACACTCCCCTAACGCAAATATTTTGCGTGAATGCCAAAAAAAATTATACCAGCATCAACATCGACTCTAGGGCTAGCCACCCTGCAAATATGAGCTCCCAACTCCTCCTCGATCCGACAAACCATGATTTATTCCGACAGGGTGCGGAAATGCTGGGGGGACAATTTCCAATCTACCCCCCCCCCCCCCCAAAAAAACACCTTTCAGAGATAATATTGATAATGATAATGATAATAATAACAATCGTAGTAACAACCATGTTCGTTGTTGGTTGAACCACTTTCGCTCTTCTTGCCTTCTTCGTTCTTCTCGTTGTTTTTGCCGTCCTCACCAGTCTTGTCGTCGGCCTCTTCTGTCTTTGAGGACACGGGGCTAAGTAGGTAAGTAGATAAGTAAGTATGCAAGCAAGCAAGTAAATAAGTCACTAACTCTTGTAGTCTGTCTGTCTAGGAGGACATTGGGAAGCCACCGCTAATTATGTAGGTAAGTAAGTAAGAGAGTAAGCACTGAAGAAAACACACCTGCAATAAGTAAGTAAGGAAGTAAGAGAGTAAGTATGTGAGTAAGTAAGTAAGAGAGTAAGTATGTAGGTAAGTAAGTAAGAGAGTAAGTATGTAATTAAGAGAGTAAGTAAATAAGTAAGAGTAAGTATGAAGTGAGTTTAGCGAGCAAGTAGCATTCTCTGTGCATCGATCAGTGTGACCTGTGATGCATCCCCCCCCCCCCCCCCCCCCCTATTGCTCTTAAGTAAAGTAAATAACGCGCCCAATCAATCTGTCTTGTCAGCTTGCCGGACATGTAGGTAAGTAACTGTATGTATGTATGTATCTATCCATGTAATGCATGCACGCTTTTCTTATGTACATTCGTATGCTTGTTATATCGATCTATCATCTACAGCTTCCTTCGTCTCTTCCTCATCTCTCTCTCTCTCTCTCTCTCTCTCTCTCTCCACGTCCCCGATCTGATGTTACTGCCGTCGCCATTAGAGATTCTGAGTGGGTGAGCGAGTGCTGATGTCAGATGTATGCCCCTATCTCCGTTTTGTATCAGTGGAGCTATGATAGCTACGCCCCTGGTCCTACTGTTACCAACGGGCAATTTTGTTACACAAATACGGAAGATTTTGCAAAACTTTCCACAATAGGTAATTTTGTTACGCAAATACGGAAATATTGTGCAAAATTTCTACAATATTCGCTACCAATTGCTATCAAAAACGTTACCAATAGGTAACAAAAATTAATAATTGGAAGCAGGGACTTATATATATATGTATACGGTGTTTGTTTAACTGGGGGGTTTTTTCCCCTGTGTTTTTCTGTTTTTCCGTGTTTTTTGGGTTTTTTTTCCCCTGTGCTTTTTTGCCTTTGGTAAAACATCCGACACCCTTTTTTTGAAGTCCTTGAGCCATTTAAGCTTGAATCAAGTTTCACAATTCGTTCTTAAAAATCATTATATATATATATATATATATATATATAATACAATCATGTATGTCCACGACCTGTTGCCGTCCCTGTTGCTGGAAGTGCCACCAGTGTTTTCACTCATCACACTTACATGCACACATACATATCGTGTTGTTGAAGGAAGGACGACCTTGATGCCAGTAATAATAATAATAATAATAATAATAATAATAATAATAATAATAATAATAATAATAATAATAATAATAATAATAATAATAGTAATAATAGTAATAATAGTGATAATAATAGTAGTAGTAGTAGTAGTAGTAGTAGTAGTAATAAAAATAATAATAATGATGGTAGTAGTAATAATAATAATAGTAATAATAATAATAATAATAATAATAATAGTAATAGTGCTTCTCTGTCAATGGCTGATGCATTTCTGTACATGCGCCTCCATCGTCTCACCCGTGAGGGGAGTACGAAGAATTGACGATAGGCTCTAATGACACCCCCGCAAGGGCAGTTCCAACACTTCCAGACGGACCGGTATGTTCAATGAAAATACTGGTCCAGACGGACCGGTATGTTCAATGAAAATACTGGTAATAATAGTAATAATAGTAGTAATAATAATAATAATAATAATAGTAATAATAATAATAATAATAGTAGTAGTAGTAGTAGTAATAATAATGATAGTAGTAGTAATAATAATAATAATAATAATAACAGTAATACCCCTCCCCCCCCCCCCCCCGCGGTCGCTTTTCCTCTCCTTGAAGACTCACGTGTACAACTTTTACAGCCTTGGAGCAATCTCAGCTATTCATTTTGGCACTACTTTGTCATTACGTTTGAAATTCAACATTTCCACTTTGTCCCTAAAAAAGAGCTCATGACAAGCTTGCGAAAACACAAAGAATCCGCCTCTAAGCCCCTCTGGCACAACTTTTAGCGCCTCGGAGCATTCTCAGCCATTCATTTCGGAACTACTGTGCCAAAATCTACGTAAATCTCTGTTTCAAGTGGTTCACTACCTAGAGCGCGTCCCGAGGTTGCGACAAAAAAAAAAAAAAAAAAAAAAAAAAAAAAAAAAAAATCAGCCTCTCAAACCTTCTCGCACAACTTTGGTGGGAGCCTTGGAGCATTCTCAGCCATTCATTTTGGTGCCGGCAAATTCGCTTCGGGTACGTACAATTGCGGGGCTTGGTTCCCCCCCCCCCCCCCTTTGCCACAGTCGACAGGGTACGTTCAATTGCCGGCACCAAAATGAATGGCTTTCAAGACACTTCTTTTCGCAAATATTTGCGTGCATTCCAAAAAAAATTATATCAGCATCAACATCGAGTCTGGGGCTAGCCACCCTACAAATATGAACTCCCAACTCCTCGTTCCATAAACCATGATTTACAGGGACAGGGGTGCGGAAATGCCTGCCCTACTCCCGACACCTTTCAGGGATAATAGTAATTACGGTTGGCAAGAGGCGAGGTCACAGTCCCCCCAGGTGCCTGCTTCATCATTGCACCACTCAACACCGTCGTTATCGGCCTGCAGGTAGAAATATTGATGAAAAGATAGACAGATAGGCTGCGGCATTTATGCACCACGCCACACCATCGTCGACCTGTAGTAGGTAGATATGTTTGATCTATCAGCGCTGCATATCCGCAGCAGGCACTAGGCCTCGGATTCATACAGTCAAAAGATCCTACGCGGTAGATGGATAGACAGATAGATTTTATGTATGTAATATATATATATATACATATATATATACATACATACATGCATAGAGAGAGAGAGAGAGAGAGAGAGAGAGTAAGAGAGAGTAAGAGAGAGAGAGAGAGAGAGAGAGAGAGAGTAAGAGAGAGAGAGAGAGAGAGAGAGAGAGAGAGAGTAAGAGAGAGAGAGCGAGAGAGAGAGAGAGAGAGCGACCGCGGTGCAGGTGTGGTACGTTACGCCATAGTACACGAGAGGAAACAGACACCTGCGGCCCGCCGTGGTCTTGCACTCACTCGGGGCAACTGCAAAAAGCAGATAGATAAAATATGGACATATATAAATCTGCTTACCTATCTCTCTCTCTCAAACACACACACACACAACCATGCATCGTGCAATCAACCCCCCCCCCCCCCCCCCCACACACACACACAAACACACTCTCTCTTTCTTGTGATACCCCCAGGCTCACACTTCTTCACAGCTCTGCATCTTGCAAGGCTATCTCAACCCCCCCCCCCCCCCCCACCACACACCTCTCTCTCTCTCTCTCTCGCTCACACACAAACATACACTCTTGTAATACCTCCCTTACTCCCGACAGCTTCCCCTTCACAGACCTGCATGTTGCAATATAGATAGATACATCGATAGATAGATAGACACATATATCGATATATAGATAGATAGACAGACCTGCATGTTGCAATCGCCCCATATGCCTGCCGCGTCTGTGGATAGATATAGTGATAGATGGATAGATGGAAAGGTGGGTAGATGGACACACAGGTAGGTAGGTAGGTAGGTAGATAGGTAGATAGATAAATGGTAGATATGATAGCTTCTTGACAGCTCTGCATGTTGCAATCGCCCCAGGTGCCTGCCGCGTCTGTGGATAGATATAGTGATAGATAGATGGATAGAAAGGTGGGTAGATGGATACACAGGTAGGTAGGTAGGTAGATGGCTAGATAGATAAATGGTAGATATGATAGCTTCTTTACAGCTCTGCATGTTGCAATCGCCCCAGGTGCCTGCCGCGTCTGTGGATAGATATAGTGGTAGATGGATGGATAGAAAGGTGGGTAGATGGACACACAGGTAGGTAGGTAGGTAGGTAGATGGCTAGATAGATAAATGGTAGATATGATAGCTTCTTGACAGCTCTGCATGTTGCAATCGCCCCATGTGCCTGCCGCGTCTGTGCATAGAAATATTGATATATGGATGGATAGAAAGGTGGGTAGATGGATATAGAGGTAGGTAGTTAGGTAGGTAGGTAGATAGATAGATAGGTAGATAGATAGATAGATAGATGGTAGATATGATAGCTTCTTTACAGCTCTGCATGTTGCAATCGCCCCATGTGCCTGCCGCGTCTGTGGATAGATATAGTGGTAGATGGATGGATAGAAAGGTGGGTAGATGGATATAGAGGTAGGTAGGTAGGTAGATAGATAGATAGATAGATAGATGGTAGATATGATAGCTTCTTTACAGCTCTGCATGTTGCAATTGCCCAGGTGCCTGCCGCGTCTGTAGCTAGCTAGATAGATAGATAGATAGATAGGTAGGTAGAGCGACCGTTAGGTAGGTAGGTGGGTAGGTAGGTAGGTAGGTAGGTAGATAGATAGATGGATGGATAGATAGAGTGACCGTTGCACCATGGCACGCCGTTGTTCTCGACCGAAGTGCAGCTGTTGTAAGTCACGCCTGTACGAATGTATTCACTGTATGTGAGTGAGTAAGTTACTAACTAAGTAAGTAAGCAAGTATGCGTTGTTCGAGGTGCAGCTGTTGTATGTGACGCCTGTGTGGATGGATGTATGTGAGTAATTTACTAAGTAAGTAAGTATGCGTTGCTCTCGACCGAGGTGCAGCTGTTGTATGTGCCGCCTGTATGTATATATGTACGTATGTCTCTATGTATATTTATGTGTGTATGCATGTAGGTATGTCTATGTATGTGTGTATGTACGTAAGTAAGTATGCGACCGAGGTGCAGCTGTTGTATGTCATGCCTGTATGTAAGTAAGTGATTGTGTAAGTGAGTAAGTAAGTGAAAGGAAATTCACACGGGTGACCCCATGTATGTATGTATGTATGTATACGCACCTAGTACAGGAAATTCACGTGTATGGAATGCATGTACGCATGTATATATTCTGTATGTACGTACGTACCTTGGTAAGTAAAAGGGAATTCACACGGGTGGCCCATCGTCGTGATGCAAATCGAGCCTAAATCTTAACAGATAGAGATAGATAGATAGATAGATAGTGTGTGTGTGTGTGTGTGTGTGTGCTGGTCTTTCATCATTACTTCAAGTCCATGATAATAATGCTGAGGTCCTTTCTACACCACCCAGATTTCCGGGTTCTGGGTGTGAAAGTGGCACCACAGGCCAGGCTTTTCGGGAAGACCCAGAAAGTGGCCCCAGAAACCCGGAATTCTGGGTGGTGTAGAATGGCTCTTGGGCCATACCGGTAAATCTATTGTTGGGTTTTTTGTCTTGAATGCTTGCCCAATCGCGGTCAGCGCTCTAGGCAGAGAAAAGCAGATAGATAGATAGATAGAAATGGATTGATATATATATATATATATATATATATATATATAGAGAGAGAGAGAGAGAGAGAGAGAGATTGACCGGTCGCTGGCGTTTGGCCTTTGAGGCCGGGGCAGAGAGAGAGAGAGAGAGAGAGAGAGAGAGAGAGAGAGAGAGAGAGAGAGAGAGAGAGAGAGAGAGAGATCGGTCGCTGTCGTTTGGCCTTTGAGGCCGGGGCAGAGAGAGAGAGAGAGAGAGAGAGAGAGAGAGAGAGAGAGAGAGAGAGAGAGAGAGAGAGACCAGTCGCTGTCGTTTGGCCTTCAAGGCCGTGGCCGTGACCGCCGCAACAAGGAAAAACACCTAACAGTAACATCAGCAATAATAATGGCTATGGTGACGGTAATAAAAACGATAATAATAATAACAATAATAATAATAGTAATAAATTTACTTAAGCTCACTTTAACCACCACCATTATCGAACGTCATGTATGTACATGGGTCTTGGAACGAGCGTGTTTGTATGGGTCTGTATTTACCAAGAAAAGCACGAAGGCAAGTTTGCGACGTTCGATGCGACTACTTTCTGTGCACAGCAGACAAGCAATAATAATAATAGTAATGATGACGACGATGAAGGACTAAGCCCAAGTTTGCGACGTTCGAAGAGGCGACTTTCTGCTCACGACAAAAAATTAATAATAATAATAATAATAGTGTATCTCCTGCCAATTGCTGAGCCAAAAGGCCATGTGCATCCAGTCCTCCATTCCATAAGGAAAGTCTCCACACCAATCGGTGGAATAAAGGAAGTGACGGCATAGAACATTACTCTAGGAGCTTTATACCAATCAGCCCAGGGAAAGGACCGATGCCCTATGTACTCCCTAATAATAATAATAATAATAATAATAATAATAATAATAATAGTGCTTCTCTGTCAATGGCTGATGCAAATCTGCACATGCGCCTCCATCGTCTCACCCGTGAGGGGAGTACGAAGAATTGACGATAGGCTCTAATGACACCCCCGCACGGGCAGTTCCAACACTTCCAGACGGACCGGTATGTAATAATAATAATAATAATAATAATAATAGTAATAGTAATAGTAATAGTAATAGTAATAGTAATGATGATGACGATGAAGGACTAAGCCCAAGTTTGCGACGTTCGATGAGGCGACTTTCTGCTCACGACAGACAAGCAATGATAATGACAATAATAATAATAATAATAATAATAATAATAATAATAATAATAATAATAATAATAGTAATAGCAATGATGATGACGATGACGGACTAAGCCCAAGTTTGCGCTATTCGATGAGGCGACTTTCTGTTCACGACAAATAAGCAATAATAATAATAATAATAATAATAATAATAATAATAATACTATATCTGAGGCGTACTGATGCAGCTAATGGCATATCCTCAACGGACATAAGCCTCCAATACCCTTGTTCGAGGTCCTCCATCCCCCCGTGTCAGTCTCTCGCCTGATGATCGGGGCCACCGATGGAGCTCCTGAGGGCAAGACTGCAATAATAATAATAATAATAATAATAATAATAATAATAATAATAATAATAATAATATAGTAATATTAATAGTAGTAGGTAGTAGTAGTAGTAGTAGTAGTAATAATAACAATAATAATAATAACTAGGGGCTGCGCCAACACCTGAAAGGATGGTTTGCGGTGCGCTTCGCGCACCCCCCCCCCCCCGGGGGGTTCCCGGGGGGGGGGGGGGGGGGCCCCGGACCCCCCCTTTCCCGTCGACAGGGTACGTTCAATTGCCGGAGGTACCAGCAGAACGCAAGTGTAAGCTCTGGTGGCACAAAAACCTAAAATCTCTGGTTTTTGTGCCACCCGCCACCAAAACTTTTTTATCTCCGAAGAGAGCGCACCGAGAGGTGTCGGGTACACCAAACATCAGCCTCAAAATCCCTCGGGTGTGCGCAAGCGGCGCCGGCGCAAAAAACTCAATTCTCCGGTGTGTAGTCCATCCGGCGCCACAATTTTATATTTTCGAAGATAGCTCATCAAGAAGTGTCAGATACACCAAATAACAGCCGCTAACTCCCTCTGGTGTGCGCAAACGGCGCCTGGTGGCACAAGACCTCAATTTCTGGTGTGGGTGCCACCCGCGACAAAAACTGGTACGTACAATCGCCGGGCTGGGGTTCCCGGGGGTAGGCCCCCCCCCCCCCCCCCCCCCCCCCCCCCCCCCCCCCCCCCCCCCCCGTCGACAGGGTACGTTCAATTGCCGGAGGCACCTGGCATTCACGACACTCCCCTAACGCAAATATTTGCGTGAATTCCAAAAAAAAAAAAAAAAAAAAAAAAAAATACCAGCATCAAGATCGAGTCTGGGGCTAACCGCCCTGCCAATACGAGCTCCCAACTCCTCCTGGTTCCCACAAACCATGATTTATAGGGATGAGGGGTGCAAAAAAAGGCCAAAAAAATACAAGGAATTTTGGCATTCAGTGCATTCTCCTAACGCAAACATTTGCATGAATTTCATTTTTTTTTATCAGCATCAAGATCGAGTCTGGGCTAGCCACCCTGTCAATATGAGCTCCCAACTCCTGGTTCACACAAACCATGATTTATTCCGACGAGGGTGCAGAAAATAGGCTAAAAAAACAAGGAATTTTCGCATTCAGGACACTCCCCTAACGCAAATATTTGCGTGAATTCCAAAGAAATTATATCAGCATCAACATCGAGTCTGGGGCTAGACACCCTGTCATTATGAGCTCCCAACTCCTCCTGGTTCACACAAACCATGATTTATTCCGACAGGGGTGCGAAAAAAAAAAAAAAAAAAAAAAAAAAAAAAGAATTTTGGCAGTCAGGACAGTCCCTTAACGCAAATATTTGCGTGAACTCCGAAAAAATCCTATCAGCATCAACAACAAGTCTGGGGCTAGCTACCCTGCAAATATGAGCTCCCAACTCGTTCCCACAAACCATGATTTATTCCGACAGGGGTGCGGAAATGCTGGGGGGGGGGGGGGGGGTACACAATTTTCATTTCCCCCCTCCCCCTTCACCAAACCTTTCAGGGATAATAATAATAATGATAATAATAATAATAATAATAATAATAATGCAAATACTTGTTCTTTCTCTTTCTCACACGTTCTCATTCTGTCTAAAGCAAACAACAAGGAGAGAGAGAGAGAGAGAGAGGGAGAAAGAGAGAGAGAGAGAGAAAACCAGAGAGAGAGAGAGAGAGAGAGAGAGAGGGAGACAGAGAGAGTGAGAGAGAGAGAGAGAGATAGAACAAATATGTATGTCTGTCTTTGAACCTTATTCCAAGAATGTATATTTTGTACACATGTACGTATGTATGTATAAGATACAATATTAAAAAATGCTCAAGATATATAAGACGTATGTGTGTATGAGTAGATTGACATAGATGAAAGCTTCGGCGGTTTTGATGTGCGGTATCCATATATTATACACACAAATGATAATATGAACATTAGTAAAGATATAGTGTATATATGTATGTACAAGTAGACAGATAGATATAGATCAAGTAAGATAGATTAGTAGACAGATGGATATACATTAGACAGATAGATATACATTATACATTAGACAGATAGATTTTTATTGTTTATTAGTAGACAGATAGATATACATACGTACACATACTAGTAAAGTAGATGGATTGGTAGGTAGGTAGGTAGGTAGATAGATAGATAGATATAGTACACATACGTATGTACATTAGCAAAGATATAGTAGTCCGTAGATAGATAGATGTGAAGAGAGAGCGAGGGGTGGAATATGCATATTTAGTAAAGATAGAGTCTAAATGCGTATGTATAAGTAGACAGATATAGGTGAAGAAAGAGTGAGGGCATACATACATACATGCATACATACATACATGCATGCATGCATACATGCATACATACGTACAGAAACATATACATACATACATACATAGTAGTAGACCGAGGTTGGCGACGTCCGTGTCCTTTACAGAAGAAAGTTTCTATGTAGGTAGATAGATAAGTATGTGTTTGTGTATGCGTGTTGTATGCTGCTCTCTTGTGTTTTCGTTTCGCTGTCTATCTATCTATCTATCTATCTATCTATCTATCTATCTATCTATCTATCTATCTATCTATCTCTATTACCTATCTATCTATCTATCTATCTATCTATCTATCTATCTATCTATCTATCTATTACCTATCTATCTATCTATTACCTATCTACCTATCTATCTATGTATCTATCTATCTATCTATCTATCTATCTATCTATCTATCTATCTATCTATCTATCTATCGGTCTTGTCTTCACGTTGGTTAGGTGTCCCCTTAAGTTAGATAGGTAGATAAACAGATAGGTAAAGGTGTATGAACAGATATATGAAGGTTGTCCGTGTCCGTGTCCACTTCAGAAGTTCATAGGTATCGATACTATACTATACCATACTACACTACACTGCACTACACTGCACTACACTACGCTACACTACGCTACACTACGCTACACTACACTACATTACGCTACACTACAAACTACACTACACTGCACTGCACTACACTACGCAACACTACACACTACATTACACACTATGCTACACTACACTACACACTACACTACACTGGACTACACTACGCTACACTACACACTACACTACACTACACTGCACTACACTACTCTACACTACGCAACACTACACACTACTACACTACACACTATGCTACACTACACTACACTATACTACGCTACACTACGCTACACTGCACTACACTACGCTACACTACGCAACACTACACACTACACAGCACTACACTACACACTATGCTACACTACACTACACTACACTACACTATACTATACTATACTATAATATACTATACTATACTATACTATCCTATCAAGATAGATAAGTAGACGTAGATATACAGAAAGGTAGGTAAGGTGAGTTGGTTGGGATAGAAAGATAAACACACACAGACACAGAGAGAGAGAGAGAGAGGGAGAGAGAGAGAGAGAGACCAATTCAAAGAAGCTCATGTAGCGGTTAGGTTGTCCGTAGGAAGCATATTTATCATCACGAACCTCCTGATAGATAGATAGATAGATAGATAGATAGATAGATCCATATATACATAGACACATAGATAAAATAACACATAGATTCATAGATACATACAATAACACAATATAATATGATGAAAGCTCATGTGACGGCCGTTTGTCCATGGGTAAGATCAGTATATATATATATATATATATATATATATATATAGCAAAAAGAGAGAGAGAGAGAGGGGGGGGGGGGGGGGGGATCGAGAGAGAGAGAGAGAGAGAGGAGAGGGGATCGAGAGAGAGAGCGAGATAGAGAGAGAGGGGAGAGAGAGAGAGAGAGAGAGAGAGAGGGGGGGGGGGGGGGGGGGGGGGGATCGAGAGAGAGAGAGAGAGAGAGAGAGAGAGATAGAGATAGAGAGA
>WBZZ01006043.1:97500-105000 GCA_019918135.1 Paulinella micropora
CCTACTTGCCACTCGTAGAGCTGAGTGGGTCTGACTCTGAGCAGAAGAGATAAAACTGATCAGTGGAAGAGGTACTATCACTGCAAGAGATAATAATATTAATATATACAACTTTGCGAGCCAAAGCCTGGAGTCCGACCGGAGAAAACATGCAGCCTCCGTGAAGCGCCGCTGTATTAATAAAAAAAAAATCAAAAAAAAAATTAAAAAAAAAAAAAAAAAAGTTGAAACTAAAGTTCAGCAGGCACGCCGGGTCACAGGACGGTTTAAGGCCACGGTCATGCAGACCGTAGCCTCGGAGACCCGATGCAGTTTAAAGTCATGCATATCAGTGAGCAGTGATATATTCTCGTGGCATGCCGCTTCGTCTTCTCCGAGCCACTCGCTCCTAGTAACTGTAACGAGTCACCCGGGCAACTTCAAGTTTCGAGAGGCTAAGTTTGAAACTTGAAGACTGAGTCAAATCAAGTTTTAGCTAAGACTTTCAGGTGCCAGTTGCTCAGACAGCCTCGGACGTTACCGGCGGTTACAGTCCGCTACTGTTCAAGTCGCCGGGTATGAATATTAATATTAATACTTCCTCTTCCCTTACTATACACTGATGATACAGTATTACTATCATTGATATAATATGAATAACAATACGGTATTAATACTGACAAAGAAAAAGGTTCAAGGCAGCTTATCATGAGTCATGTCATCTAATACTTAAAATTTAATCAAGAGTCTTTAAATTTACAGTAGTAGTAAGTCAGAGGATCAGGCTGTCAACTTGGACAGCTGGTCACCTCTTGCCTTTTATTGAAAAATTAGTAACTTGAAAGTCTAACTGCTCACTTATTATTGGAAGTACTTGAAAATGGACTCGGTTGGATCAGTTTAAATTATTATTTGACCTGAACCGGTAGTACTTGTTTTTGATCTTTCTAGTTGTGGAAAGACCAGTTACAACGAAGATGTGGAAAGCTTGTCATAACTGTCATACTAATTTCACGAAGATCATTAATAAAACGAAAGTAACGAAAACTTGACATTGTTTGAGCTTGTCTACCTGTGAGCCGGTTGTAGTAAAAGGAAGGCAGGATTACTGCCATAGTAGCCTTTTAAAGGTACTCACGGGTGGCAAGCTATGTGTTGAGTTAAAGTTAGACTGGATAAGAATATCACGAAAGTTTGTGTAGATGCGGTTGTCCTTGTGACAAAACCGTTGTTGAATTGTTTCCCAGGTTTGGTGACAATTGCCTTAACGATTTTTTGAAAATTGATTTCGGATAACTGCACTCAACAAGAAGTTGATATACAGCTTGCTCTAAAACCTCATTATTAGTGGATTGACATTGATACATACTAAGCATACCCTTGATTGTCGCCGTTCTTACTCTGTTGTCTGTGTATGACGACAGAGGCGGAAGACGTGGGTATGGTGTTGTACCTTTTTCAATCAAAGCTTGCCAATTTTTGAAATGGGGACGAGAGTGAAAGCCAACGTGTGGCTTCTTTCCTATTCTCAAGTCGCTGCCTGCAAAAACCAATTTGCAAAATCGTTCGTCTTCCTCTACTTTTTGTTCTTCAAGCTCTAAACCCCCTGTATATACAGGTTGGGATTGCTTATACTCTAAATGTCTGAGTGATTGAATGTGAGGCTCCAGACGTTCGAAAAGTTTTTGGTCATCAGGCACAGTAGCGACAAGAAAAAGTAAGTCGTCTACTTGTCGAATGCCAAACACAAAGTCAGACAAATTCTGTCTACGTAGTATAGTTAAGAAACGAAACTCGTCAAAAATGCATTTGATTTGGGCTAGTGGGGAAGAAAGGTAGCCTCCAATTGGACAACCTTTGATCTGCTGAAAGCATGCATTGCCCATGACGAAAAATGTATTATCTAAATCCATTTCTACTATGTCTAATAGATCTTGGAAAGTAAATACTACATAATCATCACGTGATGCACTATGGTGCCATCCTACGTCATATTTCATACGTCCATTCATATCAAGTCTTAGTGTTTTCGAGACTTGCACTTTTTCTCTTTGCTTTCCTCTTTTTCCTGTGGCCTCATATTCTCTAAGAATCATAAAAAGCCAGTGAAGGGACATCACAATTTCTTTTTTACCTAACCACGTAAACATTTGTTTCACGTCAAATGAGAGTGTTTGGATATCTAAATTTACATCCAATTTATTCTCTAATTTTTGAAACAATGTTTGGGCTTTTTTGATTTTCCCTTTAGATCCGAAAGCTTATTGAGATTGAAATTGGGAACGTATTTTGTTACTTGTAGGACGAGAAAATTCAAGGCTTTAGCTGCATACTTGAGCATTTTCCTTCCTTGAGACCGAGACTGAATGCAAATAAGTCTTGTTTTGTTTTCAGGGTCTTTGTCCTTGGGGGAGGTCATAACTTTATGGACACATCCCCTTCTATTCAATGGAGCAAAGCGATTTTGTTTTCGTTTATTGTATTCTTGTCTATACTTGCGTAAAATTTGTTCTTCGGTCATACTAACTGCTTTGAAACACAGAGAATTGATTACCTCCTGTGTTAGTCTGTTCCAAAGCAGAACCGGGCATTCTACCCATAATTGGTTTTTATTTTTATCGAGGTCTTTTACAACCAGTTTATTTTTCTCCATGTAGGCTTTCACCGATTGTAAGGTTTTCCAACTTATTTTTTGCTCTGCAGTTGTACTCGTCGTATATTTACCGAAATTTTGACGGTTGGTATCCCATATTTTTTTTGTAAATTTCGAACCATTGTATTGCCCGCATTCTTTGCTGTTCCCAAGGATTGCAATAAAGCGAGTAATGCACGTTTTTCGCTCTGTATTTGTTTGTCGCTATGTTGTTGCTCTGTAAAAATCGTCTTGAAACGGTCGGCCCGGACCTTGGCCGGATCATGGTTTTTTCCAAAAACGATGTCACGTATTTGGGCAACGTATCTTTTTATTGAATGCCCAGAACTCTTTCTGCGCACTCTTTTCATTGAGATAGGGGATAGCAGATGCATGTTGTGCTCCAATTGTTCCCATATCTCCTTGCATATCTCTCAGTCTAGAACTAAAATGAACTCCATTATGGCATAATGAAGAGCATGTCGGTTGTTGACTAAACTGGAAGTCAAAAGACTCAATCCACATGTGTATATTTATGAGAGTTTTTGCAATAGACTGCGAGTTCTTTTGAATTACTTTAGCCAATGATAGTATAGCAGTCTGAATTTGTTGTGGTACCTTGATGTGTTGCAAGATAATTGATGGAATTGTCTTAAGCTCTTTTCTGGAAAAGTTGTCTATGAAAAGCATTTTCATCGTGTAGTTTGAGCTTTTGAGGATCTCTGGATAGCGTAGTAAACGAGATCTCACAATAGATGCAATTCGTTCTTTTATCTTCCAATGTGGCATGGTTTGTGTTTGTGCACATACGTTAATTGCTCGATGTCGTGTGGCTTTCTTCATGTCACGTTCCCATGCCTTGGGATGGTACCAAAGTTGTTCTATGTTGACTGTTTTGTCTAGGACGGCTCCTTTGGAATCAATACGGAATGTCATCGATTGTTCTGTATTTAACAGCAAACGTTTTGCCATCAAGGAGGAAAGCAGACAATAAGGTCCAGTCCACGACAGTTGTATATTTGACTGTTTGTGTTTCCCCAGTTGTAGCAGTGGTGCCGGTTCATAAATCTTTGTGTTACGGTAAACACGTATCATGTAATCAGAGTCCGTCTTGTCTCCTCCCTTCCCATATCTCGTGATTGTTACCTTCTCCTTGTCATCGAATTGATCGAGGAGTGAGGTAAGAGAGGAAGAGTAGTGGGTGTTGACGCCGTTTCGGCCAGCCCAGATGGTCAAATTATTAATTCGATTGCGTAAACCATTGAGCATCCAGCACATTTTTGAACAGCATTGAGCAGCTTTGTTCTCGCACACACATGGTTTTGTCTTTTTTCGTTCCATGATTGGAAGGGATCGTGAGACATGTTGTGTGTGTGTAATGTTTGCTTTGAAACTTTGTATGTAAGCTGGTCTTTTCATGTTCATTTTCGGTGTCAACCACTGAATGAAAGACTTTTCTGTTTGCACTCTGATCGATTTTGAATGTAATTTTTCACCTTTTGTTTGGTGAGGTAGCTTTCCAAGATTGAGTATTGGAACTGAGATAAAATTCTCGTAAGCAAAACTGCCGGCCATTCTTGACAACTGCTTGTTTGAATTTGAGCTTGTTTTTGAATGTTTCCATGCCTTCATTTGTCGAAATTCTTGTTTCATTCTTGACAAGAAGTTCGAAGTTTCACCTACATAGTCTCGACTTGTTGAAGGTGAATAAATATAATAAACAACCGAAATATTTGCCCCGTGATTGTTTTCCGGTTTTTCAAGATAGTCGAAAGCATGTAAGCTGTCCATATTAGGGATGGAGTTGATCATAGTCAGCTTTGCTTTAATCTATTTTGAATCCGTAACCGGAAGAGATGCCATTGCTAGAAAGTGTTGAATCATCATAGTTAACCGACTTTCCATACTATTTTTCCTTGCGTAGTAGTAGCCAAAGTCTTGATTTTAATACAAAGGAAATTTGCTTTTTTCAACAGGATATTTACCAAAGATTTCCTAGAGGAGCAAATGCTTTGAACACATCTTGCGTCATTTGCTCTACTAGTCTTTGCGTTGGTGTTAAGGTCTTTATCGGAGGGTTTGGCGATGAGTTGGTATAGTCCTCGAAATATAGCACCGCGTCAAGTCTCCCCTCATTTCCTATTTAGTTTGTTTGTTAGCTGCTGTGCGAGCTTTTGCCGCAGCTGAAGGAGAGGATGCCACCGATATTGCGGAATCGATACATTCTTTTTGTTTTTTGTTCGAGTTTTGCGGAGTAGCACCACGTTTTCTTTTCTTCCCAGTTTTGCTTGGAGTTGTAGGCACAGTATTAGTTTCTTCTGCCTCGTCTTCTTCTTTCACCGACTCGGAAGAGGCATCAGCAGTGTCAGACTCTGATTGCTTGGGCTTAAGTTGTTCGGAAATTGGCGCAGTCAGTGTGTCTTTGGTTGACTTTTTCTCTTCAAGCAGCAAGATACACTGTTGGAGTTCATCGAACTTAGCGATCGCTTTTTCGATAAACTTTGTACCCAAGACTGCAGGCTCTTCTTCCGCTTGGGTAGCCACAGGCACTTTTCTCCAATCAGGTAGAACCATGTTGAAGGCCTCCAAAAAACCTTTTGTTTTCTCAAAAATCGTACGAAAGGCTTGACGAATTGGCTCACTTGCCCCTTCTGTGTTAAGCTCAAGTTTTGCCAACACTGACTCCGTGTCCACATCTTGTCTTCCATAGGGATTCGGGAACTCTTCTGTAGAGATCAGCTCGTCGATGTAATCGAGCGCAAGTGACGAGACTCCCTGAATGGGAAAGGTTGAGCCCGCCTCCTCAAGGAAATCCTGGCTTGTTAGTACCTTCCCCGCTTTGACCGCCACGTTAGTCTTCTCGACGAACAAGATGAAGAGAAAGCACATTGGCACAGACCCATATTTGAGTTTACCAAATAGATTGGCAAGATTGAAGCCTTTTGGCAGCTTTTCCAACTTTTTCGCCAGTGGTCGGTCCACGCAGCTCAAAGCGTAAATCAGACGATCCGCACTACCGCCAGCGAGGGAAAATAATCAATCTTTGAGTCGGTTGATCCATTTGTTTTGAGATATCAATTCGCCTCCTTCACAATCGTTGTGTTGGAGTGTACTTTGTAGAAAAGGGTGTTTGTAACGTTGAAGTCGTCCAGCTCTCCTTGGAAGTTCGGGTACATCGCAGTCGATTTCTTTACTCTGCGGTTGATGTTGCCACTCATTTTTGAGTTTTTGTGTTGAGAATTCTTTGGCGAGGGAACTTGTATGCAAGTTAGGAGTGCAGCCATCTTGGACGAGGCACCTTCAGTGGCGTCCCCTTGCGTCTTTTGCTGTTGTGCTTTGCGTTGAACACGCGGGATGACAGGTCTAGCTTTAGCAGTTGCTGAAGACATAGAGCTCAGAGCTGTAACACGGTAAGGACCGATAGACAGCAGAATGCGATTTTAAATTTACACTAGTAGTAAGTCAGAGGATCAGGCTGTCAACTTGGATAGCTGGTCACCTCTTGCCTTTTATTGAAAAATTAGTAACTTGAAAGTCTAATTGCTCACTTATTATTTGAAGTACTTGAAAATGGACTCGGTTGGATCAGTTTAAATTATTATTTGACCTGAACAGGTAGTACCGTGACTTGTTTTTGACCTTTCTAGTTGTGGAAAGACCAGTTACAACGAAGATGTGGAAAGCTTGTCATAACTGTCATACTAATTTCACGAAGATCATTATTAAAACGAAAGTAACGAAAACTTGACATTGTTTGAGCTTGTCTACCTGTGTGCCGGTTGTAGTAAAAGGAAGGCAGGATTACTGCCATAGTAGCCTTTTAAAAGTCTGAGTCTTTTTCCACTCACTGAACGACCTTTAATCACTACAAGATCGATCAGACAAGCCAGCGCCTTGCTTTTCGTAAAGCCTACTCGACTCTTTTGAAAAAAAGCATGTATTAATATTATAAGTAAAGTTAACTCTCGGAAAAATAAATACCTTTTTCAACTTTACCAAAAGTATAATGTGACCTCAGTCGGACTACTATCATGAGTGAGGAGTACCGTAAAAGAAAGAAAGAAAAAAAGAAAGAAAGAATCTTAGAAAGAAAGAAAGAAAGAAAGAAAGAAAGAAAAGAAAGAAAGAAAGGCTTTTGAAGAAATTATTATTATTATTGTTATTATTATTAATATTATTATTATTATTATTATTAATAATAATATTATTATTATTATTATTATTATTATTATTACTGAAATATTATTATTATTATTATTATTAATATTATTATTATTATTATTATTATTATTACTGAAATATTATTATTATTATTATTATTATTATTATTATTACTACTACTACTACTACTACTACTACTATTATTATTATTATTATTATTATTATTATTACTATTATTACTATTATTATTATTGATGGAGGCGCATGTGCAGAAATGCATCAGCCATTGACAGAGAAGCACTATTATTATTATTATTATTATTATTATTATTATTATTATTATTATTATTATTATTATTATTATTATTACTATTATTATTACTATTATTATTATTATTATTATTATTATTATTATTATTATTATTATTATTATTATTATTATTATTATTATTATTATTATTATGAAGGGGTGCACAGTATGGCACCCCACGGGAAGAGGAGGTGGTTGGGCCTCTTCCCACTGGTTTCGAGGCTATGTCGTTGTGTTGGCTCCGAGGCTATGTTGTTGTGTTGGTTCCGAGGCTATGTTGTTGTGTTGGTTCCGAGGCTCTGTTGTTGTGTGGGTTCCGAGGCTATGTTGTTGTGTTGGTTCCGAGGCCATGTCGTTGTGTTGTTTTTTATAAGACATACACCACGTGGGATCAAAGGGGTATTTACATTCCGCGATC
>WBZZ01006044.1:0-15000 GCA_019918135.1 Paulinella micropora
TGCCTTGAAACTTTGTATGTAAGCTGGTCTTTTCATGTTCATTTTCGGCGTTAACCACTGAATAAAAGACTTTTCTGTTTGCACCCTGATAGATTTTGAATGTAGTTTTTCACATTTTGTTTGGTGAGGTAGCTTTCCAAAATTGAGTATTGGAACTGAGATGAAATTCTCGTACCCAAAACTGCAAGCCATTTTTGACAACTGCTGGTTGGAATTTGAGCTTGTTTTTGAATGTTTCCATGCACTCATTTGTCGAAATTCTTGTTTCATTCTTGACAAGAAGTTAGAAGTTTCACCTACATAGTCTAGACTTGTTGAAGGTAAATAAATATAATAAACAACCGAAATATTTGCCCCGTGATTGTTTTCCTGTTTGTCAAGATAATCAAAATCATGTAAGCTGTCCATATTAGGGATGGAGTTGATCATAGTCAGCTTTGCTTTAATCCATTTTGAATCAGTAACCGGAAGAGATGCCATTGCTAGAAAGTGACAGGATAAACAACAAGATTCCGTACAAGAAAAAAAACTAATATATAAAAAAATAATGAATATAATACCAAATTGAAGATTTTAATGTATTTTAACTATTTTAAACAAAAAATTAGAAAAAAATTGAATTTATAGCAGTTACAGTTGTTTTTCGACCGTTTGTAATTTATTTGCTAGATAGTTGTTTTGAGTTGCCTGAGCTTGGTTTTTCTTTATTTTTATGTTGTTTTACATCAAAATCAATGTAATTATATTTAATTTATTAAATTCTAATGATATTATTTCAAATTCAAATTTAAATTTGACTAGAAATTTTCAAGTTTGCTACTGGTGGCAGCCACTCACTTATAGTCATTATACATACTCATCGACTACTTGAACTATGCTTGAAATTATATTAATACTAGTTTGTTCAGCATATTTACAAGTTTTTGAGCATAAAACCCGTGCGGAAGCTTAGACTTCAAGTTGAGTGACAGTGTTTTACACTAGTCACTGTGACAGTGTTTTACACTAGTCACTGTGACACCCAGACTACTTGCCACTCACTTGTATTCGTTATACATACTCACTGCCAACTTGAACTATGCCGCGATGATGAAATTACATTAATACTAGTTTGTTTAGCATATTTACAATGTTTTTGAAGCATAAAACCGGTGCGGAAGCTTAGACTTCAGAGTCAGTGACCGTGTTGTACACTAGTCACTGTGACACTCAGACTATTTGCCACTCACTTGTAATAGTTATACATACTCACTGACTACTTAAACTATGCATGGAATTATATTAATACTAGTTTGTTTAGCGTATTTATAATGTTTTTCATGCATAAAACAGGTGCGGAAGCTTAGAGTTCAGAGTGAGTGAGCTATGAAGTTTTTAAAAACTTGACTAACTGTTCTTGCCCGGCAGTGCATGAATTACCTTTTGCAGCATACAGTTTTGCCACTGCCGGTAAAAAAAGAAATCGTTATTGGGTCCTGGGTCGTCAGGAAGGGGGAGGGTGTCAATGTATTTTCTCTTGATCCCACCCAACCCATCCCCCATTAAAAGTACTGCGATGCAATCGTTAACGTCTGCAGTCTTACCACCCCCCACGCTCATTCGCGAAAAATCAAAAATCATCAACACATATGAAAGGTCGTCCTGAACTAACTGTAAATGTTCGTAAAAAACTTTCGTGCCTTCCTTAGCGTTGAAATGGTGTTCGGTTTTTTTTTTATTTTTTTCAATTTTTTTTTCTCTTTTTCTTCTTCTGAAGTGAGCTCTCTCTTACCCTCACTTGTTTGTAATTCAACGAGCCTGTTCGATTTCTGTGCAAATTCTCGACAATAGTGGCATTTACCCCAGACTTTACTGTGTCGAAACTCCACGTGGAACTGACGGTGCAAACGTGTCCAAATCGGGCGAGAAGGAGGGACCACGGCTTGCTTCAAATCCTTCCAGGGGTGAATCAAAAATTATCCAAATTGTCTGGTCCAGAAAGTACGTATGTCGGCCAAAGGCATCTGGCGCTGACCGAGAGAGCAAACAGGGGTCCTAAATTGCAAAATTGTTTTCGACTTGTGCGAAAAACAGGCTGCAATGTCACGTCATGCTTTTGAAAGTACAGGCAAAAACTTTTAAAAACCACCTCCAAAAAAAAAAACAAGACGTGACATTGTAGCAAAAAATTGGTTGGAGAACCACGGTGTCTGCAACCTTGGGACGAGGCGGGGGGGGGGGGGGGGTGGGTGTGTTACCGAACTCCGTGCAAGCATCTCGGAACATACAGCTGCACCCATTGTCCATCAACCTTGACAAGGGGGGGACATTGACAACCACAATCCGCATCCCGACTGAATGGAGCCCTTCTGCAAAAATGACCCGCACATCAACTGGAACTCAAATAAACCTGCACGCGCTTCGACATCCTTTTGGAGTAATTGCAAATTTCTGATCAGGCGGTTGGGCTGGTCGTCAATGGCGGCGCTGATTTCAAAACTCTGCACTCGGGCATTGGGCCTCTCTTTGCCTGTAAATGCGATGCCCGAAGAAAAACACTTGTGAGCCCTGCTGCTTGCGGATTCTACATGGTACGTTGGTGGGACACAACGCTCACACTTCCAGAGCCCCGCTTCCCCCGCCTCCCAAGCAACCGCTAGCTGGGGCTGGGTTCGTCGCAACTTGTGCTTTGGCTGGTGCATGTATGGCTCCCCCTTCTTGATTGCAGCCGAAATCGCCTGTTCAAGCAAAACAAAGAAACGCATGTGCAGATAACCAAAAAAGAAAAGTTTCACAAAGAAAGAAAGAAATTGAAGAAAGAAATTAAAGAAAGAAAAGAAAAAATAAAAAGGAAAGCAGGAAGGGAAGAAGGAATGAAGGAAAGCAAAAAGGAAAAAAGAAAGAAAGAAAGAAAGAGAGAATGAGAGAGAGAGAGAGAGAGAGAAGACCGGTAGAACCTGCTTTCAATAGACGGGGAAGCTGGCGTAGTCGTCGTATACTTTACTCTCCGTTGCATACTCAACAAACTGTCTACCACTCCGTATGTGGCGATCGTGGGATGGATGGAACTTAGATAAATAAAAATCAACTCCGTATGTATCCATTCCAAGTTCTTCACGAGACACAGGATCATAATCAACACGTGTATTAGCAAACGAAAAACCAATAAAGGGACGCAAGGCACTTACGTTTGGTACACCAAGCCAAGCACAAGATATATTAGAGAGAACAAAACATTCCTGCACCTCGCCAAGTAAAGAGCAAACATGAGGGGGGACGGTGTGAGGGGCGACAGAAGGTAAAGACTGTGTATCCTCAACTATTCTAGCTACAACTGCCATGCCCCACTTTGCCAGCTCCATCAAAGGTGCTTCTTCGCAGGAGTGCTTAAAAAGCTTTTGTGCCTGTGCCCCCAAGGACTGCAAAACAGAATCAAGAGCTGAGAGCCTCACGGATGGATTAGAGGGTGGACGAATATCAGACTTTTTTTTTTCTTCCAAAACTACACTGAGACCATCTACCTCATCTACCGAGGTATCTGAAACAACCAAGCATGTATTCCTATTGCTGTGCATCTGAGCAGGCTGGGAAACAGAGGAAGAGGAAGAGGAGGCAAGAGAGGAGGAAGAGGAGCAAAAAGTGTCCGAGGTAGGTTTTTGTTCTGACAGACCGAGCACCAATCTTGCCTGCATGACAACAAACACACAAGAAATAAGTGCTGCAATCATGTCAAAAAAGTTGTCAGCACGCAAAGAAGCAAGCACAGCATACCTTGGCCTCATATCTTGCTTGATCTTGATGCACCTCCCACCAAGGCCGCTTTTTGTTTCCCAGCATGTCGGCCTGAAGGCAATAAGCATCCACAAAAGCCCACAAACAACACAAACGGAAGAGAAAGTGAAAACACCTCAAAAATGTGTGTAAATAGACATGCACAGCAAGTACAAAAGATACAGCAACACAGCAACAAGACTCTGCAAAGTGGACATGTTGTCAGTTTTGGTTATTTTTGCATCAACCGCCAAAAAAAAAACGGGAAAAACCGGACCGGACGAGAGTTTTGGAAAAACACCACAAAATAAGGGTGACATTGCGGGTGTTGGTTGGAACAAAAAGTCGGTTGACAAAACTTCGACGCAACCTTTTTTTTTGGCGCGGCGGGTTGTGTTGCGTTTGAGACTTAGAAAAACTCGAGAGTCAAGTTGAGAGTAAGCTGCTTGAAGTCCACTATGGGCGACACTGCACAAGATGCAAGCACTGGACTACTACCAGCAGCAACCCAAGGTTCCACTGCCACATCTTGGGTTGTTTGTTTTTGCACTACAATTATTGTTCTTTTGTTGTGGTAGCTGCTCAACCAGCTCATGTCGCACCAGCTTTGCAAGACTTAGTACTGGAGGAGAGCTATCGCAGTGTAGATCAGAGTAGCCACGCAATCAACGCTGCTTTCGCTGCCCGTGACGAGTGTCAAAAATCAGCAGCCATTACTGCTAACGATGAAGTTTTGTTGTTATAGAACTGTAACTTTCCCTGCGACTTAAAAGTGGTTGTTGAAAAGGGCAGATCGAGGAAGGAGGAGGTCGCTAAGTTGCTAGGCTTGGATCCAGCCTTGATTGAGCTGTCTTGCGGCAGTGCCTCTGGCTCCTCCACAACTGTCAAGGTCTTGTTTCCCTCCCTGTTTTTTGCTGTTTGCCATGTTCATGTCTGTTGATGCCAAGGTCGAGTTCGTGCATCCCGAAGACACTAGTTTGTTTCGTCCTGGTAACAAGGGTGGCGAAGGGAACCGTAAGTGGATCTTTTCAGAGGAAGGGGCAGAGCTTGTTGCAGGTACCCTTGATGGGGACAGAATCATGTCTTTACCTTCTGTGTCGGTAAACGGTGTCGAAATAAAGGCTGGTGAGTGGCTTTACTTTTTACGCGCAACTGCCAAGGCATCATCTGTAAATGCGATGATCGAAGATGATAATACTACCGTAGCTCTTGGTCGTCTGTGGAAAGCACTCAAGAGGTTCGTTAAAGCAGCGGACGAAGATAAGATTGAACGTAATTATTATCGTTTTGTATTTGTCTACCGAAACTCAAGCAACGTTGTAAGAGTCCTCCGTTCCACAGCAGATTGGATCCATGCTCCTGTTCCTCGCGCGTTTCAAGATGTGTTGAATCGGGATGAGAAAGCGCTGTCTTTTTTTATAGAAAAATCCAAGCCGCTGACCGAGGAAGTGGTCAAGAGTGTGGCAAAGCTTTTTCAACTCAGTGACCAGCATCTTGTCAGGAAGAATAAGAGCACTAACAGGTTGATTTCGGATGATGACGAATCTGTTCGGTCTGATGCTCATGCTAACTCTAGTAAGCAGTACTTGCAGGACGCTATGGAAGAAAAAGCCGAGGTCCTGGCTTTGAAAGCCAAACTTGAGGCAGCTCATTCAACCATCAAAAGCCTTTGCGATGGTGATAAAGAAGCTAAAATTTTTTTCGACGATACGATTAAATTAGTCGATGACGAGCGGAGGGCCAAACTGGCCGCGCAAAGTGAGCTGAAACAATGCAAACAAGATTTGGCTGAAGAACAAAAAAAGTGAGCAAAATGAACGCTGCACAACAAAAAATGTCAGCCAACATCCAGAAGCTCACCAACGACTTGGCTGCACGAGAAAAAGAATTGGTTGTGCAAGAGAAACTGTCCACCAACATCCAGAAGCTCACCAACGACTTGGACAAATCCAGAAGGGTAATACTATTAGCTATTTTTCTCTTCTTGCGTTTTATCACTTCTTTTTTTTTTTTTTTTTGTTTTTTTTGTTTTAGTGTAACGCACGCAACAAACAGGTCAGCGCTGACTTGCGAAAGGTTTACACCTTTGTGTGTTTTCCACTTCTATGAAAATCATTATGCTTGTTCAGGAAATCACTGATTACAAGAAGCAGTTAGCTGAATACGTTGAGAACGCGTCAAATGACGCCGACCTGGAAACTGTGGAGAACAAGCTTCGCGAAGCCGAGGCAAATGTAAAACAGCTTACCACTGCTCTTCAGAAAGCTGAGTCCAATGCGGCAAAGTATCTAGAAAAGTACAATGACGCAAAGGTGCAGCTTGTAAGCGTCACCGCGCAGAGGGATATTTTGAAAGAGACGCGCGGTAATTTCGCAACTTCTGTTATTTTCAATCTGATTTTTGATCTTGTTGTTTGTTTCAGCTTCGAGTAAAAGCTTGCCTCGTTATCGTTCTGAAGCATCAGATTCCCCTGAACCGCGCCGTGCACATAAACGCGCCAAGCACTCCCACCGTTCACATCACAAATCATCTGGTAGCGAGTCTGATTGTGAGTCAGACTACACTAAAACAAAGAGCCCTCATTGCTCTAAACATAAATGCAAATAACCATTCACATCACAAATCATCTGATAGCGAGTATGATTGCGAATCAGACTACAGTAAAACTAAGAGCCCTCATTGCTCTAAACATCGACGCAAATATTAAACTTAAAACTTAGTCTGACAAATATTTTGGTTTTTTCTAAATAAAATGTCACTAACATTAATATGATTACACTTTTATTCCGGAACGAAATTTTAATACAAAAACATTATAAATATGCTAAACAAACTAGTATTAATATAATTCCATGCATAATTTAAGTAGTCAGTGAGTATGTATAACTATTACAAGTGAGTGGCAAATAGTCTGAGTATCACAGTGACTAGTGTACAACACGGTCACTGACTCTGAAGTCTAAGCTTCCGCACCGGTTTTATGCTTCAAAAACATTGTAAATATGCTAAACAAACTAGTATTAATGTAATTTCATGCATAGTTCAAGTTGGCAGTGAGTATGTATAACGAATACAAGTGAGTGGCAAGTAGTCTGAGTGTCACAGTGACTAGTGTAAAACACTGTCACTCAACTTGAAGTCTAAGCTTCCGCACGGGTTTTATGCTTCAAAAACATTGTAAATATGCTGAACAAACTAGTATTAATATAATTTCAAGCATAGTTCAAGTAGTCGATGAGTATGTATAACGACTATAAGTGAGTGGCTGCCACCAGTAGCAAACTTGAAAATTTCTAGTCAAATTTAAATTTGAATTTGAAATAATATCATTAGAATTTAATAAATTAAATATAATTACATTGATTTTGATGTAAAACAACATAAAAATAAAGAAAAACCAAGCTCAGGCAACTCAAAACAACTATCTAGCAAATAAATTACAAACGGTCGAAAAACAACTGTAACGGCTATAAATTCAATTTTTTTAATTTTTTTGTTTAAAATAGTTAAAATACATTAAAATCTTCAATTTTGTAGTATATTCATTATTTTTTATATATTAGTTTTTTTTCTTGTACGGAATCTTGTTGTTTATCCTGTCCTGTTGAATCATCATAGTCAACCGAAAGACTTTCCATACTATTTTTCCTTGCGTAGTAGTAGCCAAAGTCTTGATTTTAATACAAAGGAAATTTGTTTTTTTCAGCAGGATGTTTACCAAAGATTTCCTAGAGGAGCAAAGGCTTGGAACAAAAAACAAAAAGAAGGTATCGATTCCGCAACATCGGTTGCATCCTCTCCCTCAGCTGCTTCAAAAGCTCGCACAGCGGCTAACAAACAAACTAGATAGGGAATGAGGGGAGACTTGACACGGTGCTATAATCGTTTATTTGCACTGTGCAGGCAAATTCGAGGATTATACCAACTCATCGCCAAACCCTCCGATAAAGACCTTAACACCAACGCAGAAACTAGTAAAGCAAATGTGCGGAGTAGCACCACGTTTTCTTTCCTTCCCAGATTTGTTTGGAGTTGTAGGCACTGTATTAGTTTCTTCTGCCTCGTCTTCTTCTTTTGCCGACTCGGAGGATGCATCAGCAGTGTCAGACTCTGCTTGCTTGGCTGAAGTTGTTCGGATATTGGCGCAGTCAGTGTGTCTTTGGTTGACTCTTTCTCTTCAAGAAGCAAGATACACTGTTGGAGTTCATCGAACTTAGCGATCGCTTTTTCGATGAACTTTGTGCCCAAGACTGCAGGCTCTTCTTCCGCTTGGGCAGCCACAGGCACTTTTCTTTAATCGGGTAGAACCATGTTGAAGGCCTCCAAAAAACATTTTGTTTTCTCAAAAATCGTACGAAAGGCTTGATGAATTTGCTCACTTGCCTCTTCTGTGTTAAGCTCAAGCTTTGCAAACACTGACTCCGTGTCCCCATCTTGTCTTCCATAGGGATTCGGGAACTCTTGGGTAGAGATAAGCTCGTCTATGTAATCGAGAGCAAGGGACGAGACTCCCTGAATGGGAAAGGTCGAGCCCGCCTCCTCAAGGAAATCCTGGCTTGTTAGTACCTTCCCCGTTTTGACTGCCTCGTTAGTCTTCTCGACGAACATGATGAAGAGAAAACACATTGGCACAGACACATATTTGAGTTTACCAAATAGATTGGCAAGATTGAAGCCTTTTGGCAGCTTCTCTAACTTTTTCGCCAGTGGTCGGTCCACGCAGCTTAAAGCGTAAAGCAGACGATCCACACTACCGCCAGCGAGGGAAAACAATCCGTCCGAGGCTTTGAGACGGTTGATCCATTTTTGAGGTATCAACTTCGCCCCCTTCACAATCGTGGTGTTGGAGTGTACTTTGTAGAAAAGGGTGGTTGTAACGTTGAAGTCGTCTAGCTCTCCTTGGAAGTTCGGGTACATCGCAGTCGATTTTTTGACTCTGCGGTTGATGTTGCCACCCATTTTGGAGCTTTTGTGTTGAGACTTCTTGGGCGAGGGAGCTTGTGTTTAAGTGCATGGGGATGCCATATGGCAACAAAAATTGCCATATGGCAACCGCGTTTCAGTAGCCAGTTTTCAAAAAATTTTATCGCTTGAACCGGAGCTGTTTTTATTGAATAAAGTCAAAAACCTTGAAGCAAAAGTGTACGGGAAGCGAGTGTGAAAATTTCAGGAAAAATCTTTGAGTTGAAGTTATTATTTTTTTTATAGACGGGTGCCCTCATACTGCACTTTTTCCACGTGAACGTGCCACAAAATGATTTTTTAGCAGAAACACATGGAGGTGGGTGACCCCCTATCAGTGGCTGTAGAGAAGCTGGGAAAGGCTTGGGCACGCCAAAAATTTGGCGATCCTCTCTACAAGGATTTGGGTGTTTTGAAGGAAAAAGAAACCAAGCACAAAAAAGCACTTGTTACCCTCCACTTTGACAAGCAGGACTATTTCTTCTTTTCCAAGCTTTTGCGACCCCAGCCCGACCATGCCGGGACAGACCTGCATTTCGTCAATGCTGCGGGAGAAGAGGTCAAAGGTGAGGTTTCAGATGAGGAGGAGGAGGAACCCCCAAACCCTCAACCCGAAGTGAAAGATGCTGTTTCCCAGGAAGACGAAGACAGTGCTGAGGAAGAGGGAGGTGAAGAAGAAAACCTTCCCTCGTACAATCCGTGTCCATATTCACAAGAAGAAGTAGATGAGGAGAAGGCCAAACTATTGGCAAATGATATGAAGTGGAACGTGGGTCCACATGTGGTGGATTGGGGAGCTGGTCGCCCTGTACATAAGGCCAAGACCACCTTGGCACACGATGCGGGACCTGCATGTAAGCTCTTTCACCCTTCTCCCCTCTGCGCTCTCACTTCAAAAAAAAAAATCCAGTCAACCTCACATTCACCATGACTTTTTGAATGGTTTTCTTTTTGTTCTTTTTTTTGTGAATTTGTTGTCGTTTCAGGGAATTATAGTTACAAAGTCACACTTGTCTGCTTTTGCTAACTTGTTTTCTCTCTTTTTCGTATGTCCCATTACAATACAATTTCAGGTTTTTTTTGCACCCCCCTGTCAATTTTTTTTTCCTCATAGGCACTTTCTTCACTTCTTGCCGCATGAAGCAGTTCATACCATCGTTCGCCTGACTAACGAGGAGCTGGAGAAGGAGCGAGAACCCCGTCTGCGGCAGGCCCTCACCTTTCAGGAGTTTTTAGTCTTCATTGGGCTCCTTATCAAAATCTCTCTGGCGGACCGAGGTCGTAGGCGTGCACACTGGGCCCCCACCCGGGGGATGGATTTGGTAACATAATGGGGTGCAATCGGTTTGATGCTATCTTGAAAAATTTGAGGCTAGGCCCCCCTGCAAATGAAGAGGACCCTTTTTTGCCAGTTCGTTCATTCATGCAGGCTGGATGCCACAGCACGTAAAGCCATAGTCCCGGGCAACATTCTCGTGGTAGATGAGAGTATGGGTCAATTTACGGGGGTGGGTATGCCAGGCCAAATGGTTGTCCCCCGCAAGCCTATTCCTGTTGGCAGAGAATATCATACCGTGTGTGATGTTGAAACAGGCATATGCATAGGCATGGAATGTGTGGAGGGTAGGGATAGGGATAGGCTAAAAGAATTAGTAGATGAGTTTGGGGTCACTACTGCTACTACTTTGCGCCTATCAAAACCATGGTGGGGGTCGAATTGTTGTTGGTGATTCGTGGTTTGCTTCTGTAAAGACAGCTACTGAAGTGAAGAAGAGGGGGTTAGATTTTGTAGGCCAGGTGAAGACTGCGCATTCAGGGTTTCCCAAAATGCTTTTGTGGAGTCAGAGGGGTCCTAAGAAAGGTGATTTAGCTTCAGCCACATGCATGCATGAGGGGGTGGAGCTGCTTGCAATCAATCAAAACGATCACAACCAGCAGCAAATTATCCAACTTGCTCCACAACTTTGCCTGGCAAACCCAGAGAGGCCCGTTTTAGTGTCAATGATCCTCGGGTTCCGCGCTGTGAGGCTGTGGCCCTTTATTATTCAGCTTTTAATGCAGTTGATGTATTCAATGCCGTGCGCCACGGGTCCTCTTCCCTCAATCTCACCCTTGTAATGCAGGATTGGAAGAGGGCAGATTTCATGATTTTGCTTGATTTCATTATCACGAATGCCTACAAACATTTTATTTTTTTTAGTCAGTCTGTTTTGTCCAAGTATGTAGCCTCAAAAGGAACTACCAGGCCTGGGTATTTCAAACTTTTGCTTGCAGACTCCCTCATTTTGCATGGTTATGAGGGTAATTCTATCCCTGCCCTCGCACAGCCTGCCCCCAGCCAGCCTAACATGCAGGATAGCTTTGCCCCATGCATGCAACTCCTCAAATACCCACAGGTACCCATGGCCGACAAAATGAGAAAGAAAAGGGAGCTAGGGCACAACTATAACGAAGGTTTGGAGAGGTCAAAAAGACGTAAATGTGTCGTTTGTCTGCATGCATTTTCAGAGAAGAAGGTATCTTACACTACTATGTTTTATTGTGCTACCTGTGGGCCAGATGTGCCGCTGTGTGTGTATGTGTGGGGGGGGGGGGGGGCGTGTGTGTGCCACGGTGTGTGTGTGTGTGTGGGGGGGGGGGGGGGGGGGGGGGGCGGGCGAACATGTCACTCCGGCGTGACACAAACAGCACCGTGACGGAATCCCTCAAAAAATGTAAAACGCCGTCGTATGAATCAATCTGACTCTTAATGACCTTGTGGTTGTCAGGTGGTAACTCAGCTGAAAATCATCTTCAAAGGGCCGGGGGGCGGCAGACAATGGACTCTGATGGACCGTGATTGGGCACTAAAAACTTTTGTAATAAATTTTATTTTATTTTAATACTTGAAAATGAAAGAAATAGCTGTATTCATGATGAATAAATTTCACGATTTTATTATTTTTTTCTTCTTCTGAAGTATTTGAAATCCGCCGGGTTGCCCACATGGCAACCATGCACACTGGCATGCACTTAAACACTTGTATGCCAGTCAGGAGTGCAGCCATCTTGGAAGAGCCACCTTCAGTGGCGTCCCCTTGCGTCTTTTGCTGTTGTGCTTTGCGTTGGACACGCGGGATGACAGGTTTAGCTGTAGCAGTTGCTGAACTTCGGACATAGAGCTCACGCAGAGCTGTAACACGATAAGGACCGATAGACAGCAGAATGCGACTTTAAGTTTACAGTAGTAGTAAGTCAGAGGATCAGGCTGTCAACTTGGATAGCTGGTCACCTCTTGCCTTTTATTGAAAAATTAGTAACTTGAAAGTCTAACTGCTCACTTATTTTCAAGTTTCTGAACTACTTGAAAATGGTCTCGGTTGGATCAGTTTAAAATTGTTATTTGACCTGAACCGGCAGTACTTGTTTTTGACCTTTCTGGTTGTGGAAAGACTATTATATACTGACCGGGTGAGCCGGCAGGTGACTAATGCTTATTTTCAACTAGTATTAATATTACTCAGTACACTCATTACTGAATATTATTATCATTAATAATATTAACGTCATAATAATTCTGTAACTGAAGAATCGGCGATGATTTTTCCTCTTGATTGTAAGCAGTAAGCTGAATCATATTATAATAGTACTGATGGTACCGTCATGCTTACTATATATTTTGCGGAGTACTTATTCAAACCGTGCCCGGGCAAAGATCTTTCCTCTTGACCGCCTCAGTTGCCACGGTCCGCAGTGATACAAGATTGATATTAATTTTAAAAATATAATTATATCAATACTATATGTATATCAATAGACATGTAATAATAACTAAATTGGGTTTGCGCAGGCACTTTATGGTGAGGTATTTTAATACATTAAATAAGAAATGTTAATACTTGGCGACCACTTTTCTTGCAATTTCCGGAAGGTTTCCCCGCAGTACGGTTCCATGTTTTCTGTTGATCATATGATCATTTAAAATCTGAGCCGGTGACAATCGCAACGTAGTTCATTAAAGCGGTCCTTTGGTTTTTGCAGTGGAGGCTTTCCAATTCAAAAGTCCATGTGTTTCTTTCGTATGCACAGATTTAATCAAAATAACCAGAGGACCAGTCAAGCACGGTTTAGTCTGGTTTATTGACGCTCGGGGTCGCGACCCACAAGGGGCTGCCTCTCCTCGCGGTTGACTGGCTTGAGCTCCTTGATGATCTTAGGGGAGAGAAGCGCCGTGCCGCAGAGCACACACAGCACCAGGAACAGCCACACGTAGCGAAAGCCCACGCCGTCATGCTTGCCTGCCGCCGTGAGGTAGGGGATAACCATCTGGCCGAGAGCTGCCGTCACGGAGCCAGACCCGTTGATGATGCCCGTCACGGTGCCCAGAGCGCGGTTGTTGCCGCGGATCGAGGGATCCTCCGCCAAGTCCGCCGCCACGGCCGAAGTGATGATGTTGTTGGGGCCTCCCACCAAGCAGCCCATGATGCACAGCAGAACCAGCGTCAAGTAGACGGGCATCACGGGCAAGTAGTAGGCAAACAGGAACAGCAGGGGAATCAGACAGATCATCATGGTCGCACAAACTGCAGCGCGGCGCCCGCCGTACAGATCAGACAGCCAGCCACAGACTACTCCACCAGGCATCATGCCGAACGAGTATAGGGAAGAAATCAAGTTGGCCTTGGCGGGCGTGAAGTTGCCGGTCAGGATCAAAGGCAGCTGGAAGAACATAGAGTAATTGATCAACTTGAAGAAGCCGAAGGCTATTGCGTAGTTCATCACGCTCGGGATCATGAAGGCTTGGCAGATGCTGATGGGGGGAGGGGGCGGTGTGCTTGAAGAGGCCACCGCTGCGATTTCTTCGCTCGTTGCAGTGCCAGGCTCATCCACCTTCACGACGCCGACGTCCGCCGGACGGTTGGGGACGAACATCAAGTTAACGAAGCCCCAGGCAGCGTTGACAACCAGTGGAATGATGATAGCGTAGTGCCACGAGAGGGACGAGCGGAGGATCCAAGCACCAGCGAAGGCAGCGATGATGTCTCCTGTGTACTGATGGCACGTCCACAGGCCGAAGATGAAGCCACGGTTCTTCTTACCGAACCAAGACCCCATGATCGCTGTGTTGACAGGTCCTCCAGTAGCCTGGAACAGACCGTGCAGAGCTTGAGTCGTCACGAACCAGGTTCCACACAGGGCACCCGTGGCGATGCTTGTCTCAACGCCCACCAAAAAGGACAGCAAGCACAAAGAGGAGCCAAGAAGCCCAAGACTAATCACCACCACCGCGCTGAAGCGGTCACCCAGCATGCCAGTAACGAAAGAACCCATAGCGTAAGTGAGCATAAAGGCAGAATCCATGCCAGCCAGTGTCACATTGGTCACGCCAGCCTGCATGAACTGAATTTTGACATTGGTGTAGCACTTCCGGGTCCAGTGAGCCAGAGCGTAGTTAGTGAAGGTAGCGATGAAGACCAGCCTCTGCCATGATTGCAGATTCTCGAAGTTGCTCTTGTCCTGCTTCTCCATAGTTTCTGCAAAAAACAACAAAACAAATTTCATAAATGCATAGCTCACAGTTAGCGATAGCTATAGCTGGGGACAAAAATCTCAGACACCAAAGCAAACTGGGGCTTCACAGAACTTGCAAAGCACAGCAGACAAACCTCTGGTGCAGGAAATGCGCCAAGTCAGAAGACCGTGCGGGCTGCTGAGCAGACACGGTAACGCCCTTTCTCAATCAAACAGGAAAGAAACGATACTGGCTTTTGCGGATTACCCAGTTATACATGGTTTCACGTGCCACCCTGAAGCCGAACAGGCCGCGGCTGTACAGAGATTCAAGCGAAATCTTCCAAAAGCTTGTGTTCAGCGTGCTATAATGGAGAAAAGAAAGCTGTTCACGCCACAGTTGTTGTTGATTTGGTTGTGATATACTATTATCAGCGTTCTGATGGTCATGAATGGATTGGCATTTTTTCACAGAGCATCCCCTCTCATTTGTTTTGATAGGGTAGGTCCATGTCGACCAGCCAAGAAGGGGAGCAGGAACTTCCTCTAACAGAACAAACAGAGGAAAACCATGCAGATGTTCAAGCAGAGCCAGCCGACAACTCCGACATGCCTTCTACAATGAACTTGGAAGACTTGAGGAATCATATCTCCTCAATTCTACCGACGTCCAACGAAGGCGTCTCTCCTTCCGTACAGACACACACCAATTGAGACATACATATAAGAGAATGCTCCCCTGTCTGTCTGTCTGTCTTGTCTGTCTTGTCTGTCTTGTCTGTCTTGTCCGTGTCTTGT
>WBZZ01006044.1:75000-85000 GCA_019918135.1 Paulinella micropora
CTACCTACCTACTTACCTACCTACTTAACTACTTACCTACCTACCTACTTACCTACTTACCTACCTACTTACCTACTTACCTACCTACCTACCTACCTACCTACCTACCTACTTACCTACTTATCTACCTACCTACTTACCTACCTACCTACCTACCTACCTACCTACTTACCTACTTACCTACTTACCTACTTACCTACCTACCTACCTACCTACCTACCTACCTACCTACCTACCTACTTACCTACCTACCTACTTACCTACTTACCTACTTACCTACCTACCTACCTACCTACCTACCTACTTACCTACTTACCTACTTACCTACTTACCTACTTACTTACCTACCTACCTACCTACCTACCTACTTACCTACTTACCTACTTACCTACTTACCTACCTACCTACCTACCTACTACCTACTTACCTACTTACCTACTTACCTACTTACCTACTACCTACCTACCTACCTACTTACCTACCTACTTACCTACCTACTTACCTACTTACCTACCTACCTACCTACCTACCTACCTACCTACTTACCTACCTACTTACCTACTTACCTACCTACCTACTTACCTACCTACCTACCTACCTACCTACTTACCTACTTACCTACTTACCTACTTACCTACCTACCTACCTACCTACCTACCTACCTACCTACCTACCTACTTACCTACCTACCTACCTACCTACTTACCTACCTACCTACTTACCTACTTACCTACCTACCTACCTACCTACTTACCTACTTACCTACCTACCTACCTACCTACTTACCTACTTTACCTACCTACATACTTACCTACCTACCTACCTACCTACTTACCTACCTACTTACCTACCTACCTACCCACCTACCTACCTACCTACCTACCTACCTACCTACCTACCTACCTACCTACTTACCTACTTACCTACTTACCTACTTACCTACTTACCTACCTACCTACCTACCTACCTACCTACCTACCTACCTACTTACCTACTTACCTACTTACCTACTTACCTACTTACTTACCTACCTACCTACCTACCTACCTACCTACCTACCTACTTACCTACTTACCTACTTACCTACTTACCTACCTACCTACCTACCTACCTACCTACTTACCTACTTACCTACTTACCTACTTACCTACTTACCTACCCACCTACCTACCTACTTACCTACCTACTTACCTACCTACTTACCTACTTACCTACCTACCTACCTACCTACCTACCTACTTACCTACTTACCTACCTACCTACTTACCTACCTACCTACTTACCTACTTACCTACTTACCTACTTACCTACTTACCTACTTACCTACTTACCTACCTACTTACCTAACTACCTACCTACTTACCTACCTACCTACCTACCTACCTACCTACCCTACCTACCTACCTACCTACCTACCTACCTACTTACCTACTTACCTACCTACCTACTTACCTACTACCTACCTACCTACCTACTTACCTACTTACCTACCTACCTACCTACCTACCTACCTACCTACTTACCTACTTACCTACTTACCTACTTACCTACCTACCTACCTACCTACCTACCTACTTACCTACTTACCTACTTACCTACCTACCTACCTACTTACCTACCTACTTACCTACCTACTTACCTACTTACCTACCTACCTACCTACCTACCTACCTACCTACCTACTTACCTTCCTACTTACCTACTTACCTACCTACCTACTTACCTACCTACCTACCTACCTACCTACTTACCTACTTACCTACTTACCTACCTACCTACCTACCTACCTACCTACCTACTTACCTACCTTCCTACCTACCTACTTACCTACCTACCTACTTACCTACTTACCCTACCTACCTACCTACCTACTTACCTACTTACCTACCTACCTACCTACCTACTTACCTACTTTACCTACCTACATACTTACCTACCTACCTACCTACCTACTTACCTACCTACTTACCTACCTACCTACCTACTTACCTACTTACCTACTTACCTACTTACCTACCTACCTACCTACCTACCTACCTACCTACCTACCTACTTACCTACTTACCTACTTACCTACTTACCTACTTACTTACCTACCTACCTACTTACCTACTTACTTACCTACCTACCTACCTACCTACCTACTTACCTACTTACCTACTTACCTACTTACCTACCTACCTACCTACCTACCTACCTACTTACCTACTTACCTACTTACCTACTTACCTACCTACCTACCTACTTACCTACCTACTTACCTACCTACTTACCTACCTACTTACCTACTTACCTACCTACCTACCTACCTACTTACCTACTTACCTACCTACCTACTTACCTACCTACCTACTTACCTACTTACCTACTTACCTACTTACCTACTTACCTACTTACCTACTTACCTACTTACCTACCTACTTACCTACCTACCTACCTACTTACCTACCTACCTACCTACCTACCTACCTACCCTACCTACCTACCTACCTACCTACCTACCTACCTACTTACCTACTTACCTACCTACCTACTTACCTACCTACCTACCTACCTACCTACCTACTTACCTACTTACCTACTTACCTACTTACCTACCTACCTACCTACCTACTTACCTACCTACTTACCTACTTACCTACTTACCTACTTACCTACTTACTTACCTACCTACCTACCTACCTACCTACCTACCTACCTACTTACCTACTTACCTACTTACCTACTTACCTACCTACCTACCTACCTACCTACCTACCTACTTACCTACTTACCTACTCACCTACTTACCTACTTACCTACCTACCTACCTACCTACCTACCTACCTACTAACCTACCTACTTACCTACCTACTTACCTACTTACCTACCTACCTACCTACCTACCGACCTACGTACCTACTTACCTACTTATCTACCTACCTACTTACCTACCTACCTACCTACTTACCTACTTACCTACTTACCTACTTACCTACTTACCTACCTACCTACCTACCTACCTACCTACCTACCTACCTACCTACCTACCTACTTACCTACTTACCTACTTACCTACCTACCTACCTACCTACCTACCTACTTACCTACCTACCTACCTACCTACTTACCTACCTACCTACTTACCTACTTACCTACCTACCTACTTACCTACCTACTTACCTACCTACTTACCTACCTACCTACCTACCTACCTACCTACCTACTTACCTACCTACTTACCTACTTACCTACCTACCTACCTACCTACCTACCTACCTACTTACCTACCTACCTACTTACCTACTTACCTACTTACCTACCTACCTACTTACCTACCTACCTACCTACCTACCTACCTACCTACTTACCTACTTACCTACTTACCTACTTACCTACTTACTTACCTACCTACCTACCTACCTACCTACCTACCTACCTACCTACCTACTTACCTACTTACCTACTTACCTACTTACCTACTTACCTACCTACCTACCTACCTACTTACCTACTTACCTACTCACCTACTTACCTACTTACCTACCTACCTACCTACCTACCTACCTACTTACCTACTACTTACTACCTACTACCTACTTACCTACCTACCTACCTACCTACCTACCTACCTACCTACCTACTTACCTACTTATCTACCTACCTACTTACCTACCTACCTACCTACCTACCTACCTACTTACCTACTTACCTACTTACCTACTTACCTACCTACCTACCTACCTACCTACCTACCTACCTACCTACCTACTTACCTACCTACCTACTTACCTACTTACCTACTTACCTACCTACCTACCTACCTACCTACCTACTTACCTACTTACCTACTTACCTACTTACCTACTTCCTTACCTACCTACCTACCTACTTACCTACTTACCTACTTACCTACTTACCTACTTACCTACCTACCTACCTACCTACCTACCTACCTACTTACCTACTTACCTACTTACCTACTTACCTACCTACCTACCTACTTACCTACCTACTTACCTACCTACTTACCTACTTACCTACCTACCTACCTACCTACCTACCTACCTACTTACCTACCTACTTGCCTACTTACCTACCTACCTACCTACCTACCCACCTACCCACCTACCCTACCTACCTACCTACTTACCTACTTACCTACCTACCTACCTACCTACCTACCTACCTACCTACCTACTTACCTACCTACCTACCTACCTACTTACCTACCTACCTACTTACCTACTTACCTACCTACCTACCTACCTACTTACCTACTTACCTACCTACCTACCTACCTACTTACCTACTTTACCTACCTACATACTTACCTACCTACCTACCTACCTACTTACCTACCTACTTACCTACCTACCTACCCACCTACCTACCTACCTACCTACCTACCTACCTACCTACCTACCTACCTACTTACCTACTTACCTACTTACCTACTTACCTACTTACCTACCTACCTACCTACCTACCTACCTACCTACCTACTTACCTACTTACCTACTTGACTACTTACCTACTTACTTACCTACCTACCTACCTACCTACCTACCTACCTACTTACCTACTTACCTACTTACCTACTTACCTACCTACCTACCTACCTACCTACCTACTTACCTACTTACCTACTTACCTACTTACCTACTTACCTACCCACCTACCTACCTACTTACCTACCTACTTACCTACCTACTTACCTACCTACTTACCTACTTACCTACCTACCTACCTACCTACCTACCTACTTACCTACTTACCTACCTACCTACTTACCTACCTACCTACCTACCTACTTACCTACTTACCTACTTACCTACTTACCTACTTACCTACTTACCTACCTACCTACCTTCCTACCTACCTACTTACCTACCTACCTACCTACCTACCTACCTACCCTACCTACCTACCTACCTACCTACCTACCTTCTTACCTACTTACCTACCTACCTACTTACCTACCTACCTACCTACCTACCTACCTACTTACCTACTTACCTACTTACCTACCTACCTACCTACCTACCTACCTACCTACTTACCTACTTACCTACTTACTTACCTACCTACCTACCTACCTACCTACCTACCTACCTACTTACCTACTTACCTACTTACCTACCTACCTACCTACCTACCTACCTACTTACCTACTTACCTACTCACCTACTTACCTACCTACCTACCTACCTACCTACCTACCTACCTACCTACCTACTTACCTACTTATCTACCTACCTACTTACCTACCTACCTACCTACCTACCTACTTACCTACTTACCTACTTACCTACTTACCTACCTACCTACCTACCTACCTACCTACCTACCTACCTACCTACTTACCTACTTACCTACTTACCTACTTACCTACCTACCTACCTACCTACCTACCTACCTACCTACCTACCTACCTACCTACCTACCTACTTACCTACTTACCTACTTACCTACCTACCTACCTACCTACCTACCTACTTACCTACTACTTACCTACCTACCTACTTACCTACCTACCTACCTACCTACCTACTTACCTACTTACCTACTTACCTACTTACCTACCTACCTACCTACCTACCTACCTACTTACCTACTTACCTACTTACCTACTTACCTACCTACCTACCTACCTACCTACCTACTTACCTACTTACCTACCTACTTACCTACTTACCTACCTACCTACCTACCTACCTACCTACTTACCTACCTACTTACCTACTTACCTACCTACCTACTTACCTACCTACCTACCTACCTACCTACCTACTTACCTACTTACCTACTTACCTACTTACCTACCTACCTACCTACCTACCTACCTACCTACCTACTTACCTACCTACCTACCTACCTACTTACCTACCTACCTACTTACCTACTTACCTACCTACCTACCTACCTTCCTACCTACTTACCTACTTACCTACCTACCTACCTACCTACTTACCTACTTTACCTACCTACATACTTACCTACCTACCTACCTACCTACTTACCTACCTACTTACCTACCTACCTACCCACCTACCTACCTACCTACCTACCTACCTACCTACCTACCTACCTACTTACCTACTTACCTACTTACCTACCTACCTACCTACCTACCTACCTACCTACCTACCTACCTACTTACCTACTTACCTACTTACCTACTTACCTACTTACTTACCTACTTACCTACCTACCTACCTACCTACCTACCTACTTACCTACCTACCTACTTACCTACTTACCTACCTACCTACCTACCTACCTACCTACTTACCTACTTACCTACTTACCTACTTACTTACCTACCTACCTACCTACCTACCTACTTACCTACTTACCTACTTACCTACTTACCTACCTACCTACCTACCTACCTACCTACCTACTTACCTACTTACCTACTTACCTACTTACCTACTTACCTACCTACCTACCTACCTACCTACCTACTTACCTACCTACTTACCTACCTACTTACCTACTTACCTACCTACCTACCTACCTACCTACTTACCTACCTACTTACCTACTTACCTACCTACCTACCTACCTACCTACCTACCTACCTACCTACCTACTTACCTACTTACCTACTTACCTACTTACCTACCTACCTACCTACCTACCTACCTACCTACCTACCTACTTACCTACCTACCTACCTACCTACTTACCTACCTACCTACTTACCTACTTACCTACCTACCTACCTACCTACCTACTTACCTACTTACCTACCTACCTACCTACCTACTTACCTACTTTACCTACCTACATACTTACCTACCTACCTACCTACCTACTTACCTACCTACTTACCTACCTACCTACCCACCTACCTACCTACCCTACCTACCTACCTACCTACCTACCTACCTACCTACTTACCTACTTACCTACGTACCTACTTACCTACCTACCTACCTACCTACCTACCTACCTACCTACTTACCTACTTACCTACTTACCTACTTACCTACTTACTTACCTACCTACCTACCTACCTACCTACCTACCTACCTACTTACCTACTTACCTACTTACCTACCTACCTACCTACCTACCTACCTACTTCTTACCTACTTACCTATTTACTTACTTACCTACCTACCTACCTACCTACTTACCTACCTACTTACCTACCTACTTACCTACCTACTTACCTACTTACCTACCTACCTACCTACCTACCTACCTACCTACCTACCTACCTACTTACCTACCTACCTACTTACCTACCTACCTACCTACCTACTTACCTACTTACCTACTTACTTACCTACTTACCTACTTACCTACCTACCTACCTACCTACCTACCTACTTACCTACCTACCTACCTACCTACCTGCTTACCTACCTACTTAACTACTTACCTACCTACCTACTTACCTACCTACCTACCTACCTACCTACCTACCTACTTACCTACTTACCTACTTACCTACTTACTTACCTACCTACCTACCTACCTACTTACCTACCTACTTACCTACCTACTTACCTACTTACCTACTTACCTACTTACCTACTTACCTACTTACTTACCTACCTACCTACCTACCTACCTACCTACCTACCTACCTACCTACCTACCTACCTACTTACCTACTTACCTACTTACCTACCTACCTACCTACCTACCTACCTACCTACCTACCTACCTACCTACCTACTTACCTACTTACCTACCTACCTACCTACCTACCTACTTACCTACTTACCTACCTACCTACCTACCTACTTACCTACTTTACCTACCTACATACTTACCTACCTACCTACCTACCTACTTACCTACCTACTTACCTACCTACCTACCCACCTACCTACCTACCTACCTACCTACCTACCTACCTACCTACCTACTTACCTACTTACCTACTTACCTACCTACCTACCTACCTACCTACCTACCTACCTACCTACCTACTTACCTACTTACCTACTTACCTACTTACCTACTTACTTACCTACCTACCTACCTACCTACCTACCTACTACCTACCTACTTACCTACTTACCTACCTACCTACCTACCTACCTACCTACTTACCTACTTACCTACTTACCTACTTACTTACCTACCTACCTACCTACCTACCTACTTACCTACTTACCTACTTACCTACTTACCTACCTACCTACCTACCTACCTACCTACCTACTTACCTACTTACCTACTTACCTACTTACCTACTTACCTACCTACCTACCTACCTACCTACCTACTTACCTACCTACTTACCTACCTACTTACCTACTTACCTACCTACCTACCTACCTACCTACTTACCTACCTACTTACCTACTTACCTACCTACCTACCTACCTACCTACCTACCTACCTACCTACTTACCTACTTACCTACTTACCTACTTACCTACCTACCTACCTACCTACCTACCTACCTACCTACCTACTTACCTACCTACCTACCTACCTACTTACCTACCTACCTACTTACCTACTTACCTACCTACCTACCTACCTACCTACTTACCTACTTACCTACCTACCTACCTACCTACTTACCTACTTTACCTACCTACATACTTACCTACCTACCTACCTACCTACTTACCTACCTACTTACCTACCTACCTACCCACCTACCTACCTACCTACCTACCTACCTACCTACCTACCTACCTACCTACCTACTTACCTACTTACCTACGTACCTACTTACCTACCTACCTACCTACCTACCTACCTACCTACCTACTTACCTACTTACCTACCTACTTACCTACCTACTTACTTACCTACCTACCTACCTACCTACCTACCTACCTACCTACTTACCTACTTACCTACTTACCTACCTACCTACCTACCTACCTACCTACTTCTTACCTACTTACCTATTTACTTACTTACCTACCTACCTACCTACCTACTTACCTACCTACTTACCTACCTACTTACCTACCTACTTACCTACTTACCTACCTACCTACCTACCTACCTACCTACCTACCTACCTACCTACTTACCTACCTACCTACTACCTACTTACCTACCTACCTACTACCTACTTACCTACTTACCTTACTTACCTACTTACCTACTTACCTACCTACCTACCTACCTACCTACCTACTTACCTACCTACCTACCTACCTACCTGCTTACCTACCTACTTAACTACTTACCTACCTACCTACTTACCTACCTACCTACCTACCTACCTACCTACCTACTTACCTACTTACCTACTTACCTACTTACTTACCTACCTACCTACCTACCTACTTACCTACCTACTTACCTACCTACTTACCTACTTACCCTACCTACCTACCTACCTACCTACCTACCTACCTACCTACCTACTTACCTACCTACCTACTTACCTACCTACCTACCTACCTACCTACCTACCTACTTACCTACTTACCTTCTTACCTACTTACCTACCTACCTACCTACCTACCTACCTACCTACCTACCTACCTACTTACCTACCTACCTACTTACCTACTTACCTACTTACCTACTTACCTACTTACCTACCTACCTACTTACCTACCTACCTACCTACCTACCTACCTACTTACCTACTTACCTACTTACCTACTTACCTACTTACTTACCTACCTACCTACCTACCTACCTACCTACCTACCTACTTACCTACTTACCTACTTACCTACCTACCTACCTACCTACCTACCTACCTACCTACCTACTTACCTACTTACCTACCTACCTACCTACCTACCTACTTACCTACTTACCTACCTACCTACCTACCTACTTACCTACTTTACCTACCTACATACTTACCTACCTACTTACCTACCTACTTACCTACCTACTTACCTACCTACCTACCCACCTACCTACCTACCTACCTACCTACCTACCTACCTACCTACCTACCTACCTACTTACCTACTTACCTACGTACCTACTTACCTACCTACCTACCTACCTACCTACCTACCTACCTACTTACCTACTTACCTACTTACCTACTTACCTACTTACTTAC
>WBZZ01006044.1:97500-102500 GCA_019918135.1 Paulinella micropora
GGCGCAAGTTAACGTGGCCAAGCTTGACCTACTGGCTTACCGCAAGGACCCTGCGCTGCTCAAGACGGTGTCGGAATGGACTGCTAAGACCCGAGCGCTGCAGCTGAGGCGAGAGGAACGCCTGGCTCAGGGACGAGGGGAAGAGTCTGGGCCAGAGGAAGCAGAAGCGGAACGAGACTGGGGCGAGCTAATGATGGCCCTGCAGGAGCTGCTGGAGCAGTGGACGGAACTACAAGAGAAAAGGCTGCAGACGGCCGGCCGCTTTGCTTTGGACGCTTTGCGAGCCCAGGATCTCATGTCGCCACCAGGTCTGGCCTGGCTGGAACGGCTCCTGGCGGCACGTGAAGCAACCCTGGTGCAAGCTCTAGAAGCCCATGAACTCAGCGGCACCGATGAGCACCTGGTAAATATCATGCTGCAGCTAGGTCGCGACTGGAGGAACCAACCGCAATTTCAACCGACCATACGTCTGTTCGACCGTCTGTCTGCCGATGGCGCATCGGTTTTAGACGACACAGCTAGGTTGCTGCTGGAAAGACTGCTGGTGGAGGAAGATCTAGTGTTAGAGGCCGCAACGCAACAGTTGCTAGCTGCCTTGAGCGACCAACCGCAAACATCAGGCGAAGATGCAGAGAAGTCAGATCCAGCTGCAGCAGCAGCAGCAGAAGGAGAAGAAGGAGAAGGAGAGCGCAAGCAAGAGCAGGCAGAGGACGAGGAGGGTGCGCGAGTGCAAAAGACGTATGCGGCCTGGCTGGAGTATGTGGATAGTTTGGCGCATATCCTGCGGAAGAGGGCTCCGGCGGGCCAGCCGTTGCCAGCCCTCGCCTCACCCCTGCAGGCGGCCAGGCTCAAAGCTCGTCTTCTCCGGAAAGAGGGACAGCTCACCCGCTCCGAGTATGCCTACCTCACCGACAAGGTTTTACACGAGAAGGCTGACGATGTTGTCCTGGATGCCATGCTAGCGGAGCACAGGTCCATTCTTTCTATTCTATCCTATTGTATTGTATTGTATTGTATTGTATTGTATAGGTCGGGAAGTGCACAATCGAGCAACGACGCGGATGACGCTGCCGCTACGACCGTCACTCCATCCGCGGCTGATTCGGCCGAAACAACGACGGATACGGCCGATACGAGCAGCGGGCCGGCTAAGCCATCCCCGCAGCAGAAAGCTGAAGTAGAGCTGCTGGAGAACTTAGCCCATCTGGCCTGTCGTTGGCGCCGCCTCAGCCCCTGGGCCGGCGTGGTCGGGCTGCTGGAGGAGCTTCGGCGAGGGCACTGGCTGTGCTACGAGGAGTGGGAGGCGTTGGAGCTGTGGATCTACCGAGAAGACCCGCAGCTTGTCAAAGAACTCGAGACGGTCCAAACCGCCTTGGGCCTCTGGGGTACTATCGAAACCTGGGCCCTAGAGCTTCTTCCTAGGCTCCACATGTTTCTCGAAGCGAAGCTAGGAAGAGCCTTGATGGCGCATCTCCCCCTGTTGGAAAAGCTAGTGCATCGAGTGTGGCGAGAACGGCCTGAGCTTTCTGTGGCTGATAAGCAGCATGTCTTGCATATGCTCAATGGACGACTGCAGCCCAATGGACTCAACTCAGATTTACAGGACCTGTCTCCTCACCCTGCTTTGCTGGCTGCTTACCAAGAGCTGAGCGATGTCGTCAACCCGCTCGTCCTCACCAGCAAGATCAAGCAGAAGGACACCAGCACCAGCATGCCAACAGCTACCACTGCAGCTGCAGCAGCAACCTCGGCCAGCTCCGCCGCCGCGGCTCCCAATGCAGAAGGGGGAGGAGAGAGACAGGAGGAGCCATTGCCGGCACGCGAACTCCGCCTTCTCCGACTTGTAGCGGGCGGCGCGAGTCCTGGCGCCGTGGACGTCGCGAGGGAGTTCCAACTCTTACACCTGGGAAATCCCCCCCGCCTCGTTTCGGGACCCGAGGAGGAGGGTCTTGGGGAAGACGATGTGGTAGATGAGCCCGTGGATGAGGAAGGTCAACAGGGTGTCATCGAAGTCCAGGAGCAAAAACTTGCGCGCAACCTTGACCAAGCCTGGGCTGAGTTCTCTGACACTGTCTTACGCATCGGGGCTAGCTGGCGAAGGGAAGGCCAGAGCTTGCACACGGTCAATAAGCTGGGTGCCATGCCAAGGATCTCCCAAGCGCTGCTGCCGTTTCTGCAGCACCTGCATCAGACAGGCTTTCTCTTAACCAGTGAGTTGGAGGAGGCGGAGATGTTGGTGCTGCGGGCACACCACTTACAGACGGACCCGCCCCTAGAGCCCGACGCACCTCAGTTGCACCCGGATGATGAGGCAGAGGATGCGCTACTCTGGAACGAAGCCTGCGCTCTCGCCACGGACCTGAATGTCATGGAGACATCGCCGGAAATGCTTCAGAGCCTTCTCTGGCCCCCCTTGTGCGAGTTCGTTCACGCTTGGATACGTCGACACCAGGAGATCCGCCTGGTGAACTTTTCGCTGCAGGCGCGCCAATACATCCAGCGCAGGCTGGACTTCAAGCAGCTTGCTCCCAGCTCCGCCCGCTACCTGTTTTCCTTACTGCCCAGCGCGCAAGAGTTGTCCGCGAGGCAGCAGGCGTTTAAGACGTCTTTCCTGGGGCAGCCCTGGAAGAAAGTCAAGGTTGGCGATGAAGTGAGGTGGGACTGGACGGCGCCGGAGCTGGTGCCGGCCCACCCGGTCCTGATGGCGTTCTTTGCCTGCTACGAGCAGACCAAGGAGGCCAACGAGCTCTACGAGTCAGTGCTGATGCTAGGCAATTCTTGGCACCGCCACGATCACCCTCTGAACCGCGGCTTGCTCGAGCTGCTGCAGGCCTTACGGGAGGCAGGCGCATTGGGTGACGCAGGCTTTCAGCACGCAGAATCACTGGTGCAGGAGGGCCACCGGGATCTACTGGAGGCGTTTCAGGAATACGCGAAAGTCCTGTCCAGCCCGGCTACACAATCTCCTAGGCGTAACGGCTCCGGACAGGCCGGAGCAGCAGGCGAAACGGTGGAGGAGAAGGACGAGGAGGAGGAGGAGAAGGACGAGGAAGAGGAGGAGGAGGAGGGTGAGGCTGACAGGGAAGGCATGAGCCTGCCCCTGCGCGTGATGAAGAAACACAGGGAGCAGGAGGCCTGGGTCGACTTCCATACATCGTTGGACGCCATTCTGGAGGCGCATGTCGGTCAAGGCCTAAACGGCCACCTCTCCGCTATCGACCGCCTGCTCAACCAAACGCGCGCGCAAAATGCCCTCAGCTTAGCCCAGCTGGCTTACTTGAGACAGCTGCGACACAACCGACGTGGCCAGGCGCTGTTGCAGGGGGCACTGTTGGGCGAGCTGCGACGCTGTCGAACAGGCCCGAGTGACGCGATCGAAGCTGGGTGGCTCAGTCAGGCTCGGTTTCTGGGCGCTGGTGGTGGCCACGGTTCTGAACCATCTCCAGAAGCGGACAAAGAGGCTGTAGCAGATCAGGTAGATGAGAAAGGCCTGACACGACTGCAGCAGACGCTTCTGGCCTTGGCCAATCAATGGCGCACAGAACGGAGTGCAGGCAAAAGACTGCTAAGTTACTTAGAAAAGATTCAGGAGGCTGGTCTCGCCACCCACGCCGAGTTCGAAATACTCGAACGCATGGTGTATGAGGGCAGTCAGGAGCTATTCGTCGCATTCCAGCGCCACAGGGACCTCGATGCTGGAGCCTTCTTGGACCAAAAAATGCACGAGGCCATGTCAGACGGCCAAGCTGCTGCGGGGCTATCTGCGTCTGGTGAGGAGTATCAGTTCAGCTTCAGTGGGGTCGGTCGTGGCCTACCTGTATACCGTAAACACTCAAGGAGGGGCGGGTCGCCCACCTCCGACTGCAACTCCATCACACGTACTGAGGATGGGCATGGCAAGGATCCACGCTCAGACGAGGAACTTACAGACGAAGAGCGAGTCATTCTTGAGGAGAGCGAGCGAGTCATTCTTGAGGAGAGTGAGCCAGAAGGCGAGAAAGAGAAAGAGTCCTCATCGCCTGCCGCGCCAGGGAAAGAAGACAAGGAGAAACATACTCAGGTTGTAGTAGTATCTGAGGAGAAGACCTCTGCACTTGAAGGGACAGCGGACACAGCAACGGTACCAGCGCCCTCGGCTACGTCATCATTATCAAAACCTACATTCGCTATCACATTCGACAAAACAGAGGAAGGAGGAGAAGAAGGAAAGCAAGAAGATAAGCAAGAGCAAAAACAAGAGAGTGGGCCTGATGCAGCACTGTGGCCGGAAGCGAAACAGAGTCGCCTGTTGTCGGTCCTGGAAGAGGAGAAAGACGGAGAAGCGGTGGGCAGTCCGGGCCAGATGTACCGCAAACTGCGCTTGACTTTGCCCTTGTCGCCCCGGCCGAAACAGGACCCGGTGCCCCCGGGGGAGGAGGAAGAAGACGAGGAGGAAGAGGACGAAGACAAGGTTGACCACGAGGAGCTCAGTACGATTTCAGAAGACGTAGCGCTATCGGAGGAGAGTGCGGCGACCGCTCTGCAGAAAGTACGACACATGCTGAAAGAAGGCCTTCCCAACGCGTCACCGCCTTCCGACCCCTCCCCCGCCAAAGATAAAAGTGAGTTGAGTCCGAGCTCGGCCGCCGCTGTCGATTCAGTCTTCTTTCCAGGACGAAGGGGGTCTGGAGACTCTCGTTCTGGACGAAGGGGGTCTGAAGACTCTCATTCTGAGGATTCGGCTTCTTCTTCGAGCACACGAGGGGGAGGCACACGTAAGGGCCGCAATAAGCGTAAGAGCAAAGGTGCCACCTCTAGCAATAGTTCAACAAGCGGCAGTGAAAATCGCTCACGCAGAAATTCCGCAGCGTGTTCCGATTGCTCTTCGCCCATCGTGCCAATGCGGCGCATACAGGTTCGGGCCACAGGCAACCCCGTGGGAGACGATGCCTTGCAGCGGGTCTGGAGCGCCGTAGGGGCAGTCCTCGGGCGCGAGCTGGCAAGGCTGCGACAAGAAAAGG
>WBZZ01006044.1:135000-137500 GCA_019918135.1 Paulinella micropora
CCCCTACCCCTTCCACAGCCGCTTCCCCCCTCTCCTGGTACCAACCTACCTATCTATCTATCTATCTATCTATCTATCTATCTATCTAGCTAGCTAGCTAGCTAGGTTGCTAGCTAGCTAGCTATCTATCTATCTATCTATCTATCTATCTATATATATATAGACTATCCATTTATCTATCTATCTATCTATCTATCTATCTATCTATCTATCTATCGTGGGTGCCATCTGTCGACAGACAGAGAATTAGGGGATGGTGTGCGTGTGCTGGGCCCGTGGTGGGGTGCCTTATGTGTGCCTAGCCATACGCCTATAAGTCACATGCCGAAATAGCGACGGGAAGCACAATCCTGTTCCCTCAGGGTGCCCTTTCTCGCTTGTTGAGCCCGGAATAAAACCCACAGTGCTCTGTCGGTTTATACTAGACTGTCGACCAGTCTCGAAACTCGATCTGCTTACTGGGTCCTCTGTAATGGAGGTGGGAGCTCGTTCTGCAAGGGGCGCTTATGGAACGAGCCCTGGCCCCGCCTGGTACTAGGGAGATTTGGTATCGCCTGTATCCGTCCCTTCCGTGCAAACATCACGGCTTAGCTGGGCATCGGGTTAATACTTTACCCACAGACTTCCTTGGTTGACGAAATCAGAAGCTCCTTTTTTCTGACATTAGTCGATATTTCATCTATCTACCTACCTATCTACCTACCTATCTACCTACCTACCTACCTATCTATCTATCGATCTATCTATTTATCTATCTATCTATCTATCTATCTATCTATCTATCTATCTATCTATCTATCTATCTATCGTACCTACAAGCCCACCGCTGCTCACGCCACCTCTCCTTCTCCTCATACCCCCCTACCTACCTACCTACCTACCTACCTACTACCTACCCACCTACCTATCTACCTACCTACCTCCCTACCTACCTACCTACCTACCTACCTACCTCTACCCACCTACCCGTCTATCCCTCAGTCTACCTGTCTATCTGTCTGTCTATCTTTCTATCTGTCTGTCTATCCTACCTTAACATACCTACTCCTTCCCGATCCTTCTCTCCCTTCTCCTTGTACCTACCTGTCTGTCTATCTCTATCTATCTATATCTATCTATCTATCTATCTATCTATCTATCTATCTATCTATCTATCTATCTATTTAGGTCGGCCTCCGATATCAATGCTTCACAGAGAGAGGTTAGCCAAGTAGCTTTCTCTCTTCTCTCTCTCTCTCTCTCTATCTATCTATCTATCTATCTATCTATCTATCTATCTATCTCTCTCTCTCTCTCTCTCTCTCTCCCTCCCTCTCTCTCTCTCTCTCTCTCTCTCTCTCTCTCTCTCTCTCGCACACACACACACACACACACACACATACATACACGCACGCACACACACTGCCACCCTGTCTCGCCTCTCTCTCTCTCTCTCTCTCTCTCTCTCTCATCTCTCTCCCTCCCCTCCCCCAGGGCGTCGGCCGCCAGTTCATGGAACGAGAGGAAGCAACTGCATTGAAAATCCTTACTGCGATGGCTGAGAAGGGCCTAGTGTCATCTGCCGCACAGGTCCTTGGTTGCTGTTTTGTTTGTTGTTGGTTGGTTGCTGTTGGTGTGTTGGTTTGTTGGTTTGTTGGTTTGTTGGTTTTTGTAGGTTTGTAGGTTTGTTGGTGTTGTTGGTGTTGTTGTTGTTGTTGTTGTCGTCGTCGGCGTCGGCGTCGTCGTTGTTGTCGCTGTCATTACAGTTGTGATTGTTGTTGGTTGCTGTTGTTGTGTGACGTGTTGGTGTTGACGCGAGAGTGGCGCTCCACCGACCTACCTACCTACCTACCTACCTACCTACCTACCTACCTACCCCTACCTATCCATCTACCTACCTACCTACCTACCTACCTACCTACCTACCTACCTACCTACCCCTACCTATCCATCTACCTACCTACCTACCTACCTACCTACCTACCTACCTGCCTACCTTTCCACCTTGTGGTTGATGCAGGAGGCTTTGGAGGTGTTAGTACTGCGGCGTGACGTGGTGCTGTTGGCCGCCGTGGCCTTTTTCAGCGAGCAACAGGCAGATCTGGCTCAGATGGAGCAGGAGCACAAGAAGGTAGGAATGGGAATGGGAATGGAAATGGGAATGGAATGGGAATGGAATGGGAATGGAATGGGAATGGGAATGGAATGGAATGGAATGAAATAAAATGAAATGAAATGAAATAAAATGAAATCAAAATAAAAATGCAATGCAATTCCATGATCGTTTAGGAGATCATCGCAGCCCATCACGGCGCAGTCGCTCCTTCTTCTATTCACTCGCCAGGGCCGCTGTCCCGAGGGCTGGTCCCAACTCCCGGACTTTCCTTGGAGCAGCAGCTGTCAGAACTGTCCGCGCGAATCGAGCAGAAGAAAACACGTGCTTGGGTCGAATTGCGGGACACAATTGCGCGCCTGCTTTTGGCGCGACCAAGCTCTGTGCGTATCCTGAAGCAGACATCAG
>WBZZ01006044.1:145000-147500 GCA_019918135.1 Paulinella micropora
TCTATATCTATATCCATATCTATATCCATATCTATATCTATATCTATATCTATATCTATATCTATATCTATATCATATCAATGTCATATCATATCATGTCATATCATATCATATCATATCTATCACATCACATCTATATCATATCTATATATATATATCTATATTTATATCATATCATACCTATATCATATCTATATCATATCATACCTATCTCATATCTATATCATATCCATATCATATCATATCACGTATCATACATCATGTCGGACATACACACATACATACATACATACATACATACGTGACAGGACGCGCCTGCAGCAGCGGTACGAGCAGATCATGTCTATATCATATCATATCTAGATCATATCATACCTATCTCATATCATATCTATATCTATATCTATATCATATCAAATATCACACACATCATGTCGGACAGGACACGTCTGCAGCAGACGTACGGGCAGTATGATATCTATATCATATCATATTTTTCTCATATTATATCATATTTTTCTCATATCATATTTTTCACATATCATATCACATATTTTTCTCATATCATATCACATATCACACACATCATGTCGGACATACGTATTACCAGCGGGAAAAAAATGTGAAAAATAAGGTTTTTGGACCCGGCCTGAATGGTGTGGTCACTTGACTGTGAAGCGCTGTGGCCCGTTGTGCTAGCCATTGATTTTTCCAGGCCGTGGCTGCCACAATGCTGGCCACGTAGCCATGGGCATGCAACCATCCCAACTTTTTGTGTGGCCATGGTCACTTTCCACAGTCAAGTGACCACACCGTTCAGGCCGGGCTCAAAAGCCTTAATTTGTTTTCCCTGATGGTAGTAAGTAAGGACACGTCTACAGCAAGTACGAGCAGTATATGATATCTATATCATATCATATCTATATCATATCTATATCATATCATATCATATCAACATATCACACACATCATGTTGCACAGGACGCGTCTGCAGCAGAGTGGCTATCTATCTATCTATCTATCTGGTTTATACTAGACTGTCGACAGTCTCGAAACTCCATCTGCTTACTGGGTCCTCTGTAATGGAGGTGGGAGCTCGTTCTGCAAGGGGCGCTTATGGAACGAGCCCTGGCCCCGCCTGGTACTAGGGAGATTTGGTATTGCCTGTATCAGTCCCTTCCGTGCAAACATTACGGCTTAGCTGGGCATCGGGTTAATACTTTACCCAGACTTCCTGGTTGACGAAATTAGAAGCTCCTTTTTTCTGACATTAGTCGATATTTCATCTATCTTTAACGCACGTATAGGGCGTAGAGGTACGAGCAGTATGATATCTATATCATATCATATTTTTCTCATATCATATCATATCTATATCATATCATATCTATCTCATATTATATCATATCACATATCACACACATCATGTCGGACAGGACACGTCTGGAGCAGAAGTACGGGCAGTATGATATCTATATCATATCATATTTTTCTCATATCATATCACATATTTTTCTTATATCATATGACATATCACACATCATGTCGGACAGGACGCGCCTGCGGCAGAGGTACGAGCAGTATGATATCTATATCATATCATATTTTTCTCATATCATATCATATTTTTCTCATATCAAATCACATATTTTTCTCATATCATATCACATATCACACACATCATGTCGGACAGGACACGTCTGCAGCAGAGGTACGAGCAGTATGATATCTAAATCATATCATATTTTTCTCATACCATATCATATTTTTCTCATATCATATTTTTCACATATCATATCACATATTTTTCTCATATCATATCACATATCACACACATCATGTCGGACAGGACGCGCCTGCGGCAGAGGTACGAGCAGTCACGAAAAACAGAGGGCGGCTCAGGTAAATGTATGTATGTATGTATGTATGTATGTATGTATGTATGTATGTATGTATGTATGTTTGTATGTTTGTATGTTTGTTTGTTTGTATGTATGTATGTATGTATGTATGTATGTATGTATGTATGTATGTGTGTGTATGTATGTACGTACACGTACGGTACGTACGTACGTACATACATGTATGCATACATACGTACGTACGTACGTACGTACGTGTACGTGCGTATACTTACGTATACGTACGTACGTACTGTATGTATGTATGTATGTATGCAATGTATGTATGTATGTATGTATGTATGTATGTATGTATGCATGCATGCATGTATGCATGTCTGCATGTCTGTCTGTCTGTCTGTCTCTCTGTCTGTCTCTCTGCCTGTCTCTCTGTCTCTGTCTGTCTCTCTGTCTGTCTCTCTTTCTGTCTCTCCGTCTGTCTCAGTCATTCAGTCAGTCTGCATGTCTGTCTGTCTGTCTGTCTGTCTGTCTTTCTCTCTGTCTGTCTCTCTGTCTGTCTTAGTCAGTCGGTCTGTCTGTATGCATGTATGTATGTATGTCTGTATGTATGTATGTATGTGTGTATGTATGTATTTATG
>WBZZ01006044.1:177500-180000 GCA_019918135.1 Paulinella micropora
TCTATCTCCCTCTACCTGTCATCCATCCATCCATCTTCCTATCTTCCTATCTTCCTATCTTCCTATCTTCCTATCTTCCTATCGATCTCCCTATCGAACATGTCAGGTCTGAGAGCTGGACTTGCCCTTACCTATCTATCTATTTATCACCTCCATTAACATCCCTCTACCTGCCATCCATCCATCCATCTTCTTATCTTCCATCTTTCTATCTATCTCCCTATCTATCTATTCATCCATATCCTATCTATCTCCCTATCTATCTATTCCTCTATCTATCTTTCTATCTATCTTCCTATCTATCTATCTTCCTACCTATCTTTCTATCTATCTCCTTATCTATCTACTCCTCTATCTGCCAGGCCTAGCGGTGTCCTCTATCTATCTTCCTATCTGCCTATCTATCTCCCTATCTATATATTCCTCTATCTATCTTCCTATCTATCTATCTTCCTATCTATCTTTCTCCTCTATCTGCCAGGCCTAGCGGTTTCCTCGCAGACAGACAGATAGATATCTATCTATCTATTAATCCATCTATCTATCTATCTATCTATCTATCCATCCATCCATCCATCCATCTATCTATCTATCTATCTATCTATCTATCTATCTATCTTGTCAGGTCTGGTGGTGTCCGCGGAGCTAGACACAGCCACAAACTCTCTCTATCTTTCTATCTAATCTAATTATCCATCTATGAGAAATTCCTTGTATTTAACCACAATGAGCAATGACTTCAAACGTTTCGTTCTCAGCCGGTTCTGATCTTTGTGGCTTGTGTAGTGGCTCATTTGACAGCTCTCATCAAGAGCTTTCTAATGAGCCATAACACAGGTTGTAGATGCAAATACTGACTGAGATCAAAGCGCTTGAAGTCATTGTTCGTTGTACTTAAGAAATCGGAAATTCTCATATCCCTCTCCAACTGTCAGGCCTGGTGGTTTCTCCAGAATTGGACTGGCTTTTGGATTCGATCTAGCCACAACCTCTCTCTCTATCTTTCTATCTCATTATCCATCTATATCCCTCTGCAACTGTCAGGTCTGGTGGTTTCTTCGGAATTGGACTGGCTTTTGGATTCGATCTACTCACAACAGCCTCGACCACTCTACCAAGGTCACATAGATAGATAGATAGATAGATAGATAGATAGATAGATAGATAGATAGATAGATAGATAGATAGATAGATAGATAGATAGATAGATAGATAGATACTACTCACAACAGCCTCAACCTCTCTACCAAGGTCACATAGATAGATAGATAGATAGATAGATAGATAGATAGATAGATAGATAGATAGATAGATAGATAGATAGATAGATAGATAGATACTACTCACAACAGCCTCAACCTCTCTACCGAGGTCACATAGATAGATAGATAGATAGATAGATAGATAGATAGATAGATAGATAGATAGATAGATAGATAGATAGATAGATAGATAGATAGATAGATAGATAGATACTACTCACAAGCCTCAACCTCTCCACCAAGGTCACATAGATAGATAGATAGATAGATAGATAGATAGATAGATAGATAGATAGATAGATAGATAGATAGATAGATAGATAGATAGACAGATACTACTCACAACAGCCTCAACCTCTCTACCAAGGTCGACCGCAGATAGATAGATAGATAGATAGATAGATAGATAGATAGATAGATAGATAGATAGATAGATAGATAGATAGATAGATAGATAGATAGATAGATAGATATAATCTACTCACAACAGCCTCAACCTCTCTACCAAGGTCACATAACATACGCAACATACATAACATACATAACATACATAACATACATAACATACATAACATACATGTAACAGCGGTTGTGGTTGTTGTGAGTAGGTCAAGTATATTATGTTGTTTATGGAATATTACCTTATTTTGTGTGTGTTATTATGTTATATTGCGTTACGTTATGTATGTTATTATGTTTTATTACGTTACGTTATGTATGTTGTTATGTTTTATTACGTTACGTTATGTATGTTACGTTATGTCTTGTTATGAAATGACGTATCAACATAACACAACATGAGGCCACACATACACATGACATTTTTCAGAAACAGAACACTACATCGTCATATCACCGGTCACCTCCACAAAATGTGGTTAGGTTACCGATAAAACTACATGTGGCCGGCGCCAAATTTTAACGTGTTTTGCGGGCTCGCCGGCCCCGGATCCGGCTCGCCCGCAAAACACGTCAAATTTGTGGCTAGCCACATAATGTAATATACCATGATGAAGGTGTAGCCGAGGTTAACCGACAGATGCACCAGGCCGCTCAAGCTGCTTCTCAGGTCGAATTTGTTTTTGTTTCTTTGTTTTCTTTGTTTCCCTTGGTTTCTTTTGCTTTCGTTCTTGGTTCCCTTGGCTCTGTTTTGGTTTCATTTGCTTTTCCCGTGCATTTCTGTTAAGGACGAGTGAAAATTTTCGGCCAGGAAATATTTCGGCCAGTGATTTGCCACC
>WBZZ01006044.1:187500-192500 GCA_019918135.1 Paulinella micropora
ATAGATAAATAGATAGATAGATAGATAGATTGATAGATATATAGATAGATAGATAGATAGATAGATAGATAGATAGATAGATAGATAGATAGATAGATAGATAGATAGATAGATAGATGAGATATCGACTAATGTCAGAAAAAAGGAGCTTCTGATTTCGTCAACCAAGGAAGTCTGTGGGTAAAGTATTAACCCGATGCCCAGCTAAGCCGTGATGTTTGCACGGAAGGGACTGATACAGGCGATACCAAACCTCCCTAGTACCAGGCGGGGCCAGGGCTCGTTCCATAAGCGCCCCTTGCAGAACGAGCTCCCACCTCCATTACAGAGGACCCAGTAAGCAGATGGAGTTTCGAGACTGTTCGACAGTCTAGTATAAACCGACAGAGCACTGTGGGTTTAATTCCGGGCTCAACAAGCGAGAAAGGGCACCCTGAGGGAACAGGATTGTGCTTCCCGTCGCTATTTCGGCATGTGACTTATAGGCGTATGGCTAGGCACACATAAGGCACCCCACCACGGGCCCAGCACACGCACACCATCCCCTAATTCTCTGTCTGTCGACAGATGGCACCCATTTCAAAAAAACCAAGCCCAAGGGAGGGTCAGTGACACCTCAAGTGGCCTTGGTTCGCTCCGTGGAGTAAGTGATGAGATCAACTGATGAGATATCGACTAATGTCAGAAAAGATAGATAGATAGATAGATAGATAGATAGATAGATAGATAGATAGATAGATAGATAGATAGATAGATAGATAGATAGATAGATAGAGAAATAGATAAATAGATATAGAGATAGATTGTGGTTAGGTGATCTCGGTGCACCACCTCATAATCTGCTTAGCTGACTGAGAAAACCACATCTTCGCCTCGCCAAATTTCACGTGTTTTACGGGCTCGCCGGCCCGGCAAGGCTCGCCCGTTAAACACGTGGAAATTTTGGCTGGCCGCAGAATATGATATTCACACTCACTCACTCACTCACGTCTGTACCGCCTTTCCCTACTTATCTACTTCCTCTTCTTTTTCTTCTTTTTCTTCTTCTTTTTTCTTCTTTTTCTTCTTCCTACTCAGGATGCGTTGCTGCAAGAGTTGTCCGAGCTGCTGGTACCTATCTATCTATCTATCTATCTATCTATCTATTTATCTATTTCTCTATCTATCTATCTATCTATCTCTATATCTGTTTCTCTATCTATCTATCTATTTATCTATCTATCTATCTATCTAGGTGAGCCTGCGCAGGGACAACAAGCTGGGAGAGGTACCGTTCTATCCATCTATCTATCTCTATCTATCTATCTATCTATCTATCTATCTATATCTATCTATCTATCTATCTATCTATCTATCTATCTATATTTCTATCTATCTATCTTTCTATCAGGTGCCAACACGACACTTGCAGAGCTTGGTGCAGTCGCGAGACGAGTCGCTGCTCGAGGTAGAGAGAGAGAGAGAGAGAGAGGGGGAGAGAGAGAGAGAGAGAGAGAGAGAGAGAGAGAGAGAGAGAGAGAGAGTGAGAGAGAGAGAGACAAGACGGGCCACCACAAAATGCGGTAAGTTTCCGTGGAAATCACCGCAAAACGCGGTGAAATTTCCGGGAAATTTTTTCTGCTGGAAAATCATGCTGGTTGTTGTGTATACGTGAGGTGCTGCGGGCGGCGCAGCGAGACCGGGCCGGCGGCGAGCAGCAATCGTCACAAGTGCTGCTGGCGCGACTGGGAGCGCTGGGGGCGCTGTGGAGCGGACATGACGTGCTGGTGCAGGGGTTGCAGCTCGTGCTGCAGGTATCTTATCTTGTTATATTCTGCGGCTAGTCAAAATTTCCACGTGTTTTACGGGCGAGCCGGGCCGGTGAGCCCGTAAAACACGTGAAATTTGGCGAGCCGAAGATGTGGTTTTCTCGCTCACCTAACCACATTATGAGGTGGTGACCGAGAATATCTTATCTTATCTTATCTTATCTTATCAAATCTTATCTTATCTTATCTTTATCAAATCTTATCAAATCTTATCAAATCTTATCAAATCGTATCTTATCTTATCTTATCTTATCTTACCTTACCTTACCTTACCTTACCTTACCTTACCTTATCAAATCAAATCAAATCAAATCAAATCTTATCTTATCTTATCTTATCTTACCTTACCTTACCTTACCTTATCTTACCTTCCCTTACCTTACCTTACCTTACCTTATCTTATCTTATCTTATCTTCTTATCTTATCTTATCTTATCTTATCTTATCTTTTCTGACTTGGCATATGTGGTTTCAGTCTACGATTTACTATATTAATATTAAAGATTTTTTGCGCTGCTGATTTGGCAAACTACTAGCTAAGATTTACACGACGTGACGTAACATGACAGGACATGACATATGACATGAACAAAAAATCACGTAACGTAACAGAATGTAACATAATATAGCATAACATAGCAGCGCATATCATATCATAACATAAACATAAAGATAAAGATAAAGATAATATGTGGCATGTCGCAGGCGTACAGGGAGCAGAGGGTGCTTCCCGATTTTCTCGATATCATGACATAAACATAAGCATAAACAAAAACATAAACATAAACACAAACATAAACATAAAGATAATCTGTGGTGTCTTTTTCAGGCATGGAGGGAGCAGAGGATACTTCCTGACTTCGTCGATATCATAACATAAACATAAACGTAAACATAAACATAAACATAAACAAAAACATAAACATAAACATAAAGATCATACGTGGCGTGTCTTTTTCAGGCATGGAGGGAGCAGATGGTACTTCCTGACTTCGTCGATATCATAACATAAACATAAACATAAACATAAACATAACGTAAACATAAACGTAAACAAAAACATAAAGATAAAGATAAAGATATAGATCATATGTGGCGTGTCTTTTTCAGGCGTGCAGGGAACAGAGGGTACTTCCTGACTTCGTCGATATCATAACATAAACATAAACATAAACATAAACATAAACATAAACGTAAACATAAACATAAAGATAAAGATCATATGTGCCGTGTCTTTTTCAGGCGTGGAGGGAGCAGAGGGTACTTCCTGACTTCGTCGATATCATAAAATAAACATAAACATAAACATAAACGGATAAACATAAACATAAACGTAAACAAAAACATAAAGATAAAGATCATATGTGGCGCGTTTCCTTTTCAGGCGTGGAGGGAGCAGAGGCTACTTCCTGACTTCCTCGCATCGGAACTGGAGCTGCTTTTGTACACTCAGGTCTGATGAAAAGTGAAGAATTTTGGAGAGAACAAAACAACAACAACAAAAAAAAAAAAAAAAAAAAAAAAAAAAAAAAAAAAAAAAAAAAAAAAAAAAAAAAAAAGAAACGCATCTTGCGGTGAAAAGACTAGGGAAGAATTCCGGCCACCCAAAGTTTTGTGCAAAAATAACGTATTCTGCGGTGAAAAATCACTGGCCGAAATATTTCCTGGCCGAAATTTTTCATCAGACTTTACCTCTTTGACAAAAAATAAACATAAACATAAACATAAAGATAAAGATAAAGATAATCTGTGGTGTCGCGTCGGGATTGCTGTACACATACATGCATATATACATACATACATACATACATACATACATACACTCATACATACATTCGGAACTGGAGGTGCATCTGTACACACAGGTGTATCTCTTAGACCATGCATGCATAGATACATACATACACACATGCATGCATACATACATACATACATACAGGACCCCCTGGCATATTCTTTGAAAACTGCGTACAAGCTGCATTTGGAGCGCGAGTCCAAGCAGGAACCGGGTACACACGTGCATACAAACAGAACATTAAGATAAAGTGAGATAACGTGACATGACATGACATAACATAACATGACATTGCATAACATAACATAACGTAACGTAACATAACGTAACATAACATAACATAACGTAACATAACTTAAGATTACATCACATTACATTGCGTTACATTGCATTACAATGCATTACATTACATTACATTAAATTACATTACATTACATTGCATTACATTGCATTACATTACATTACATTACATTATCATAATATAACATAACACAACATAACATAACATAACTTAACATAACATGACATCACATAACGTCACATAACGTCACATCACGTCACATAACATCACATCACATAAGATAACATAATATAACATCAATCACATCACATCACATCACATCATATATCACATCACATCACATCACATCACATCACGTAACACACATAGCGTATATAAATAAACATATATATACCTAGGTGGGCCGGCAGACGAGAAGGCATCTCTCACCTTGCTCTTCAACGGTATATATATATATATATATATGTATATATATATATATATTTATATATATAGATATATATCACCTTGCTCGGTATATATTTATATATATATATATGTATATATAGGGATCTGGGGCGTGTGCGCCCGCGTGCTAGCTATATATATATATATATATATATATATATATATATATATATATATATATATATATATATGTATAGGGATCTGGGGGGTGTGCGCCCGCGTGCTAGCTATATATATATATATATATATATATATATATATATATATATATATATATATATACATATATATATATAGGGATCTGCGGCGTGTGCGCCCGGCGGCGTGTGCGCCCGCGTGCTAGCTATATATATATATATATATATATATATATATATATATATATATATATATATATATATATATATATATATATATATATATATAGGGATCTGGAGGGTGTGCGCCCGCGTGCTAGCTATATATATATATATATATATATATATATATATATATATATATATATATATATATATATATATATATATATATATGTATGTATATACATATGTGTGTAGGGATCTGGGGGGTGTGCGCCCGCGTGCTAGCTATATATATATATATATATATATATATATATATATATATATATATATATATATATATATAT
>WBZZ01006044.1:197500-215000 GCA_019918135.1 Paulinella micropora
CGCTAAGGGAGGCATTAAAAGCGGGCTGTCGAATCGAGCGAGCGGAGTGTATGATGCTACACTTTTGTTCTCAGTGTTATCCGCCGATGAAGGACTCTGCGCCTAGAGACGAGGCTACCGCAACACGATGCCTATGGGTTGCTCAGGTTTACCTTGTGAACTTTGAGTGGGTATGCGATAATCGGCTAACGATACGTTGGCTAATTTTAATGAATCGCGGGGGCGAGATTCGTGGCGGCGATAAAGGCGTGGTTGGACGGAATATGTTGCCGATGAGGGGGGGCAGAGAGGGAATGATTGGGAAGGCGAGAGCGGAGGGGACCATGGTGTTAGCTATGGAACTCTACTCGAGTAAGTCCTATGACATTCAGTTCTATGGCTGCCCTGATAATGCTTGCGGTTTGGATTCAAACATCTCATTAGGATGAGTACGTTGATTGACTGCTGGTCGGGATTGGTGCACTATGGAATTAGTGATGATGACGCGGAGGATATGGTGAGGGGGCGGACGGCAGTTCGAGTCAGAGTCCTCTCTTTCATACGGATACTTACGCGGTAGCGTTCACTAAACACGGCACGACCAAGGGCGGTGAATCACACGCAATTGTGCGAAGCGCGAGGGTGCAGTTGATCATACCGAAGCCATATTAGCACCCAGGGTTGGACAATTATTATAGGAATTTCGAGCCGGATAACCGCGGGTTGGCGGGTAGGGCTAGAAAGGTTGTTTGACGGTGGGAAAGGGCAACGGTGGAGGACTTAATTCAGGGCCGGTGTGCCCAGAATATGGCCTACACATTGGAAGAACATACGATGGACATGGAGGCAGGGATAGATAGGTTCTGGGATGGGAAGAAGGGGGCCTTATGTGTTCCTTCAGAACCGATACTGCTTCCATACAAAGGCATCACAGGCCAATAGGCCGTTGTTTGAACCGTTGATATAGGTGTGGGTTCCAACGGGAGGGACGGAGGATGAAATAATGGATTTCGTGGGAAACATGTGGGGTGACAACTTGACCTCTTTGTCCGCGGAATGCTGGGGAGACGGCGAAGTTGCTCACGAAGTATCGCAAAAAAGGGGGAATACAGGAGGGTCATGATGTCTCAGTTGGAACGGGAGGTTGGCCAGCAGAGTGCTGTAGGGAGCACTTTGCGGAGGAGGCCGTGCAACGCCTGAAGGAATACGAGGCCGATAAGGCCGCTATTCTGGATGAGGATAAGGCGGAGCATGAGTGCTACTGTTGCCAAGCGCACGCGGCACCGGCCGTCCGAACCTACGTGGAAGACCCGGGCGTGGAAGCGGCTCCAGAGCCGGAGGTGACCTCAATAGAGCCGGTGGGGGATTCGGAGGGGTCGGGGCCGGATTCCAGGCCTCAAGTGGGAATCCAGGTAGAGGACGGTACAGTGCGTATCGCGTCGGTAGAGGCATGGAGACAGTGCCAGAGAGCCGATGAACAGTACAAGGACTTGATCCGGTACTTTCTGGCAAATGACGAGCTGTTGCTGACGGAGAAGATCCGGTCACAGCTCAAGACTCTGGCATGGCGGGATGGTCTCCTGTGGTATATGGGCAAGACGGCGGAGACGGCCAAAAACCCGGAGAAGTGGGTCTTATGGGTCCCGGCCAAACTGAGACAGATGATCTACGTAGCGTCGCACGTGGTCCCGTTGGTTAATCACCCGGTGGTGCAGAGGATGCAGTGGATTATCAAGAGGAGGTTTTGTCCAGTGGAAGGGAGAATCCCGGTGGGGAAATTTACATTGCTGGAAAGGCTCTTTGAGTTCCTGCATGTGGACCACGTGGGGCCGTTGCCGCCGGTGGGGCCGGCGAAGGATAAGTTCTTGATGACGGTCATGATAGGGCGAGCAATTACGTTTGGGCGATACCGGTGCCTGACACAACGGCAGAGACGACGGCCAGGGAGCTGATCGATCGAATCCTATGTGTGGTAGAGGTCCCCAAGACGATCTGCTCAGATAAGGGGCCAGCCTTTGACAACGAGCTGATGGAAAGGCTCGCAAAGTTTTACTGTGTTCACTGGCAGTACGTTACACCGTACAATCCGAGGCCTAATGGCAAGATTGAGCGGGTGCATAGACCGCTCAAGGTCGGCTCTGAGGACCTACTGCAAGAAGAGTCAGCTCTTGTGGAGAGAGGTGGTCCCGAGCTTTGTTTTCGCTATGAACGCGATGCAGTCGAAGGCTCTTGGAGCGGGGGCGGAATGTAGGTCCCCGTATCAGGTGGTGTACGGGCAGGAGCCGGTGATGCCCCAACACTTGGTGTATCAGGATGGACCTGGGCTTATGATGGACGAGGATGAGCTATGTATGCGTGTCTCCATGGAAGCCATGCAAGCGGTAAGGCAAGCGAGGCTGGCGGAACAGACCCGCCAGCTGAGCAAAGAACCCTTAGAACAGGACTTGTCTATGGTGACGTATAAGCCAGGGGACATCGTCATGTTATAGTACCCACAGGTTCCGAAAGGCATATCATCTAAGATGTTTGTGCACTGGAAGGGGCCTTATCAGGTGGTGCAACAGACGGGGCCGTTTAACTATCGGATTAGAGGCAAGGGGGAGAACAAGATTGTTAATGTTCGGCGCCTCATCAAGTACGATCCGTTCCTAATGGAGAACGAGACGCTCCAGGAAGCGCTCGTCAGGGAAAAGGGAGAGTTTCAGGACCCTCCTAAATTGGGAACGGATAAGGAACCCGATGGTGGGAAACCCGGGGACCGGAAGGGCCAGGAGGGGAAGAAGGCACGGGCCCCTGAAGAGGGCGTCGGCCGAATAGGCTCCAAAGGGCCCGAAGCCGGGGAAAAGGGGTCAGATACGAGTCGCAAGCCACCCACGGAGGCGGCGAAGAGGGCGGCGGAAAATGATCTGATCTACTCGGAACCGTAGGAAGACGGGCATACAGGCGGAGCCGGAGGGGCCGGTTGAACCCTCGCAGGTGGATGTCAAGCACAAGTTGTGGAAGGAGGATAATAAGACACTGGAGATGACGTGGGTTTTGGATCAGTTCTATCTGGTCAGGCCCCCATCTAGATTCGTTACAAAAGGAGACAAGGATGTTCTCTTTGTGATGAAGGTGGTGGGACTGGCTAAGGACTCGAGGAAGACTCGATCGTCTGAGAGTGCGCTTAGGAACCTTCCGCCTATGCTGCAGTTTACCGGTCTTGGGATAATGATACGGAGGAGGACCGGATGTACCGCGAGTATGTCCCGGTATGGTGGGATGCTGCGAATAGGGAAGTATGGGATGCCAAGATAGATCCAGCCACACGGAAGGGTGACAAGGATCATGAGGCATGGACCATATCGGCGTGGCCGAGGGGAGTGTTGGATTGCCCCTTCGAGTTACACGACGGGCACATCCCGCAGAAGGTTTGGGACATGCTCAAGCAGAGCGGGGTTAATCGGGGGTGCACACGCAACTGAAATGGTGCGGGGGAAGAAGCACCCAAGCCTGAAGTGAGGGGGAGCATCCGGGATGCGGATTTGGTAGAAGAAACGGAATTCGGGTCGGGGCAATGTTGGGCGCACATTGACCATAGTGTGTGGGAAATAGGGTACTGAGAGTCCTACTCAACGTTAAAGCTTTACTGACACAGTACCCGGAGGGAACTCGGCGAGAATGCCATCGTCGTTTTAAGGTTTGGACTTTGAGGTTCGGTTAATTCGGACTTCGGGCCAAGGCACCATTCACATTTGACGGGTTGAACAGGGTCTGGTTGGTGCCAGACTATGGGACTGTGACTTCGGGAAAATCGCGCGCGTAGGGTTGAAGACTTGGACTGGTCGAGTGTCAGATTCACGATCTTCGGGCAACATTAAATCTTGGTACTTAGCCCACATGAAGCACAAGCCAATAATCCGTTGGATGGCTCTTGGTAAGATTTGATCAAGGGTCGAGCTGGGGAAGCTCTTGGGGTGGTGGACAGTCGGCTGGGATTCCCCAAAAAGCCGTACTGACTGGATTATACGAGTTGTAGTCTCCGTTGGTATTACTCCAGAAGTTGAGATCCGAGCGATCTCAAAGGAGGGGGAAGGGGTGCTATGTAACACCCACGGTATACTACATCGTTTTTACGCTGTTGGTGTTTACGGGAATTTTCTAGTGGAAGTAATTCCTTGTTATTAAATGTATTCTAAAATGAATTCTTACTACATTTCCGGTTCTGATTAATACATCCGGTTTTAATGTTGTTTTAGGATAAGGACACCGTTTTTATGGGTTTTTCCCTTTGGCTTGTTGTTGGGGTTCAAACCTACTAGTAAACCTGACTTCCCTTTCTACTCTAGAAGTGGAGGTGAGTCTTGAACCAGTTGTGTTCGTTATTAAATTCCATTTTTTTACTTTCCTTTGAGCTCGTAAGGGTAGACCTCCGGTCTTAATACATTTCGTGTTGTGTTTTTATTGTGTCTTGTCTACTGTACTAAATTCAAATGTTTTTGTATATTCTGGCTTCCCACACCATACCATACGCTTCCCTACCAATTTTTGGTTTTGTGCTTGCAAAATTGCATGTGTTTGCTTGTGTTACGTGCTTTGTTTTGGAAATGCTTTCCACCATCTTGTTGTGTTTTGTGTTCTCATATGTTCCTATACTGTGTTTATCCACTTTTGCATAGAAATTTGTGTGTGCATGTGCTTTTCCCCCTATAACGGACACCATAAAGTTGCTGCCTCCTGTTGCTGTCCGCCATTTTGTTTTCGTCCCTTTTGTTGTCCCTACATGTTGTTTTATTGCAAATTTTTGTGAAGGGTTGTTGTATGCATGTTTTGTGATTGAAAAATGCGTGTGTGCATGATTGGTGTGTTTGTTTTCGCTGTGAGAGGGGGTTGTGAAATGTCGTTATTCTGTTTTAGTCTTGTTACTGTTTGCCCTACTTCAATGGCACTCTTGTGAAATACATGTATCCTATACCTGTTTTCTTTGTTTTCTCTCAGCTTACATGTTGGCTGTCTTGAACATGCACAAAACGTGTGTTTTTATGTTTGTTTTCCTTGTCCTTGTCAACTTTGTTTTCCTTATCTGTCTGTGCACTTTTTTTCTTCTATATTGTTACTATTTTATGTGTTTGTGTCAAATACCTTTCCCCTTGCCTTGCCCTGTGTTCCCACATTGTATTTACATGTCCCCCAAGTAATCCCCCCCTTCAATTCACATTTTCATTCACGTTTTCCGTTGCCACTCACGACATGTATGCTTGTATTTGTCAATTTTTTGGTTTTTGTGTGTCTCTCCTTGTTCACATTCACCTATGTGCTATGTGTAGTCTTTTTTGCTTTTCTGTGTTTGTTCTTGTGGTACATGTGCTCTTGGAATCTGATGATAAGTTTTATTTTTTTCAGGCTTTCTACATGCAGGCTGCGCTTCCTTTCTTCGGGCCCCCGAACTACGTCGACTTGATGTCGGAGCGGCAACTAACCAACGTAATGGAGGGGTGGAATAGGGGTGGCCCGCCGCTGTGCCCGGGGAGGAGTATGTTGTCACCTTGCGCCGCTTTGTTCTGGCCCCAGCACGTTGGGGGGGGGGGGGGGGGGGGGGGGGGGGGGGGGGGGGGGCTCGTCCGGCCATCCGTGCCGAACGTCCGGTTGCCCCCCCCCCCCCCCCCCCCCCCCCACACACACACACAACGTGGCAGCCCGAACTCCGAACCCGGCCCAAAACCTAAAACCAAATTTGAAAATTACCAGGATTTATTTCTTTTACCTAAAACCACCCCAGTCGCCCTGGCCCGCAGGGCTTTAGGCCAGGCTGTAATCACGGCCATTACGTTGAGGCGGGGAGCCAAGTCTAGCCTGGACTTTGCCGTTTCCGACTTCGACCACCCCCCGAGTACAGTCAGAGCCATGCTACAAGGCACGGGCATAAACATTTTCAAGGACACAGTCAAAGATGACCCAACCCCGGGGTAATAGCTGTAGGGTTCCCGGATCTCCATAATCTGGCGGCTGCCATCACGGGGCAGCCGCCAGATGTCAACATGGACATCTCTATCTTAACTGCATACAGGAATGCGTTGCGGCGGGTGGCCACAGTACTCAAAGCCAAAGCAGAGGTTACTAAAAAAAAATTAAAAAAAAAGGGAGCCCAGCAGCAGCGGTTCCCCCCCCCCCCCCCTTTTGTTTCAAACATTTTCTTCTTCTTCTTCTTCTTCTTCTTCTTCTTCTTCTTCTTCTTCTTCTTCTTCTTCTTCTTCTTCTTCTTCTTCTTCTTCTTCTTCTTCTTCTTCTTCTTCTTCTTAGGATGCCAAGGAGGAGCTCAAGGAGGAGGGCACCTTCGTGCTGGTGGCGACGTTCCGGTGGATTCGCTACTGGCGGGTCACCGCGTTGAACGACATCACCATCAACGTACCCCGGTTTAGGCCGGGGTACCACAAGTTGGTGGTGATGCGCTGGGTACTCTCTCTCTCTCTCTCTCTCTCTCTCTCTCTCTCTCTCTCTCTCTCTCTCTCTCTCTCTATCTCTCTCTCTCTCTCTCTTCTCACCCCCCCCCCCCCCCCCCCGCAGGACGAGGAAGCTAAGGGGACGGAGGGCCCTGGGTGGCGGCTAGCATTGCTCTTGACCAGCGGCCGTGGCTGGTTTTACCTGAACCGCGATGAGGGAACCCACTGGGGCAAGCCCTTTTACCCCTCGTATATAAACAGTCGCCCCCCTACGACATAGTTCAGGGTCCGGCACAACCGGGAGTCAGAAGGGAAAAAATGCAAACGGAAGCCCCTGTCCCCCTTGAGCTTTGTCTGCAATTCCTCAGCCCCCTTGACTGCCAGCCATGCAGAAATGGGGGGCTGCGGCTACGGGACTTTGTCCAATCCCGCCTCCAACAGTATGAGAAGCGAGTTAGGGAGGGGTAGGTGATGGTAGAAAAATGCAAGTTAACTCTTAGTGGGAGTAGGGAGAGTGCGGAGAGGGTAGCTAGAGAGGAGGAAGAGGAAGGGGGAGGGGGGGGGTTTGGTGCTCACGCCGCCGCCTGGGGTGTTATTCAATGTTTACGATGAGGAGGATGAGAGTGAGAAAAAGAAACATGAGAAGATGGATAGTCGGAAAAAGAAGGGGAAGGAGGAAGCAAAGGTAGATGGGGAGGGGGAGAGGGAGGGGGAAAGAGGGGAGGGGGAGGGGGAAAGATGGGACACCAGGTGACCAAACCCATACCCCCTCCCCATACCGGGTATATACCGGGTATGATACCCGGTATATACCGGTATCATACCCGGTATATACCCGGTATATAACCGGTATGGGGGGGGGGGGTATGGGTTTGGTGGGAGGGGGAGGGGGAGGAAGAAGATGAGCCCCGGACCCCCTGCATGCAAATGGATCGGCACGTCGAGCGCCTGCTCGAAGTGAACGTGGACACGGACGACGACGACGAGGCCCACCAAGGGCGCGAAAGCAGCCAAAAAATATAAATCAATGAAACAGCAATACTCCAAAGCAAACGATTGGGTGGACCCAGAGGTCCACCACCCCCCCGCCCCTTTTTTCAAACATTTTCTTTTTCTTCTTCTTCTTCTTCTTCTTCTTCTTCTTCTTCTTCTTCTTCTTCTTCTTCTTCTTCTTCTTCTTCTTCTTCTTCTTCTTCTTCTTCTTCTTCTTCTTCTTCTTCTTCTTCTTCTTCTTCTTCTTCTTCTTCTTAGGTTCAAGCGGCCCGCCGCCACCGCCGCAACGCAGCGGCCTCAAGCTCAAGCTTCCCCCCACCCCCTCCCCTCACCCCCCCCCCCCCCCCCCCCCCCCCCCCCCCCCCCCGCCCCCGCGGCCTCAAGCTCAAGCGGCCTCAGTTCCAGTGCGCCCGCCGCGGCCCGTACTCTTCCACGCATTCGGGCTGGCACCTTGGCGCTGCTTGCAGCGCAACGGTCCGCCAGCCCGTGAGAAGCTTGTCTTCTCTCTCTCTCTCTCTCTCTCTCTCTCTCTCTCTCTCTCTCTCTCTCTCTCTCTCTCTCTCTCTCTCTCTCTTTCTCTCTCTCTCTCTCTCTCTCTCTCTCTCTCTCTCTCTCTTTTTTTTTTTTTTTTTTTTTTTTTTTTTTTTTTTTTTTTTTGTTGTTGTTGTTGTTTGTTTAGGTCTCGCTGGTTTCAGCAGCAACTGCAAAATCCATTGTTAACACTAAGACATTTTTTTGTTTAGTGGCTAGGAATTATTATATATATTAATAACATGTTTTATTATAACTAATTAACTTGTATATACGGAGGCCGGTTTAATATTAATAATAATGAAATTGTATTAATATTAATACTTGAATACATTTATTAATATAAAAAAAATCCTCATCCGCCCACATCCTACCCTTGCTAAGACTGATGATAAGGTCTAAGTCAACTTCTGCTGCAGTACTCTTCTTCATGTTTCTGAAAAGGTTTTTTGTACACATAGTAATTGGCACAAATTGAGCAACGGAACTTGTAGTCTTTTTTCTTGTACCCCCGGAACTCAGTGGAGCTCTTTGACGCGATAGTTAGTCTGTAAAAGCTCTAACATCCACGTATCGCGACGAGTGTTACGCTTAAAAAAAAGCTGTGAATGCATGTTGTTCACTAGCTCTAGCGACTGGCAAGAAAACCAGTAAATAGTTCCGTGAGCCTTCAAAAAAAATGCGATATGATTAACGGTAAGATGCACGTATGGAGTAATAAAGTCCGGATCGAAAGTACTAGTACCCGGCGTAAGGATATACATCCTTTCGGCGCTTAACGGGCCCATTCTCACCTCTCCTCACTTCCTTCCCATCCTCCCGCCAGTAAACGATATCGTTTGGTTCACCGCCCGGGCTCTACCCGGTGACTTCAAATACCAAGTCCCATCCTCCGAGTCGATGAAAGGATGAGGGGGGCCTTGATATTTCATGGAAGTGAGTTCAAGGAACAAAGAACGGCTCGGATTTGTTTTTGCCACAAATCCGCTTTCGCATGCGTGAAAATACGACTCCAGGATTGTTGATTTTGCAAAATTGAGTCCACTGTGACCAGCCCGCGCAAAAAGTCTTAATATTTTTCCAGCGGCCCGGGCAGAAAATATTTTCAAAATTCAAATTGTCTTCGTAAATTTCCGTCAAAAAACATCGCAGCGCTACCCCGCGATCAAGACCTGTCCATTCATGGTCTTTTTTGTCATCATTGTACCGCCGCCGACATTTAAAATCGGAAATTGCCTTTCCATTCCTACCGGTTGTACCTGCAAGTTCAGCTTTGAACTGCGTGAGTCTTGCGTCAAGGGACGCGTACGGGGAATCAGGCGGAATGTCCAGGCTCCAAGGGACACGAGGCTTTCCTGTCAAAATCTCTCGTATAATGTAATCGGTCATGCGGCCGCACACACGCAACATCATGTGCAGCAAGTCGGGGATGTGTCTTTCACGTGGGACGAAATGAAACAGTGATTGTGCATGTTTGTTTCCGGGTTGTGATGCATAATCCGTGCTCTTTCTAGTCACACCCCACTCTACCTCTAAATCTGCTCTCGTCTGAATGACATGTGCATAAAAAACAAGAGTTATCAGAAGAGGCTGCTTTATGCCCGTTGCATGAGAGCAGCCACTTCATGTCACCTGTGACAAAAAGTTTAACCTTGTAATGACGGCCGGTGTCCGGGGATGTCCATCCATTTTGTTCAAGTTGCTCCAGGTAAGCTAAAAGCTCACCTACAAGTAATTAATAAAAATTTCTATCAATAGTATTAGTAAATAAAACCAAGTCAATTATTAATAAACAAACTAAGTGACAGATTTACTCACAGTATATTACGAATAACTTAAAAGGAGAGTGTTTTATTGTTAATAACTAAAGGAGAGAGAGAGAGAGAGAGAAAGAAAGAGAAAGGTTTGGGAAATTCTATGTGGAAGCGGACAACATTAGTTCGCTTCCTCATAGAATTCCTAGTAAAAAGCTAAAAAGAAAAAAAAAAGAAAAAAAAAGAAAAAAAAAAAAAAAAAAAAAAAAAAAAAAAAAAAAAAAAAAGAGGTTTGACGTTAACGTGGGGGCAGATCAATCATGCGCCCCTACACTAACCTAAAAAATAATTAGAGCAACAACCGCTCTTACTGCCTTAGCAGGTCTGCCCTTATGCCCCCACGTTATGTTACCTGCGGACTGTTTGAGCTCCTCCAGCTCTTCCCCGCACCTAGAAATGAGGACAGGGAAGATCCCCTCTTGACTGGTAGGGTGCGGAAAGCCCTGCACCAATTTCTTTTCAGCATCAACTGCAAAAACCTTGACTGCCCACAGTACTGAATTCAGCGTTGCCCCAGTTTTTCTTCCATCCCCACCCCCACTGGTATCATGAGAATATCGGCTTCCCCTCCCCCATTCTTCAACCACTTGGCCTCCAATTCAGTGAGAATCGTTTAGACACTTGCACAGGCAGATAAACCGTCTGCTGACAATTTGAGATCGTACTTTACATTTACTTCCTTAGTCAGTTCTTTTCTCTTTTCCGCCAACTACAATACACAAATTGCTATGACAAGAACACAACAAAAAAGCAAAGCTGACCTTCTGGCCAGACAGAAATGGATGCTGGACTGCTCGCAACAAAGGCCGAACTTGCTTATCCGACATGACATTGCAATCCATGTGCAGGAGTGCCTGGTATGCTATATCTGCTATCTCTTTCTCGTCAGGCAGGGCAGCATATTGTTTTTACATTTCTTGCACCATTTCATCATAATCATTCACCTCTGCCTCTGTCAACATATGCTCCTCACCTAACATTCTCCTAACCTCCCCTACCACAGCCCCACACCTCTGCTTTCTCTGTCTCCTAGTCTGCTTGGACACCTTCTCTTCCTTTCTGATCTTGGGCACCCTACACATTAGCACTATCTCTTTCCCCGTCACATACTTATCTATTCTACACCTATCATCTGTCTCCTGCCACTGCCACATCTCTCGCAGGTATGGCTCTCCTGTTCTACCCACACACCCATCCGCATCTGGCACTTTTATTGGCGTCATCTTCTCCCTCTCTTCACTCGCCCAGTACTCCTTTTTGGTCATGTAATTCACCCCAGCCCCTTTGGGCGTCATCACACAAAATTCCATTTCAAGATTCTGCCCCAAATCAGGTTCCGCGAGCTGAGAGTCTGCCGTGCCCGTCCCCTGGCCATACTGCGGATCCTTTTCCCTTTCCTCTGCAACTCGAGCAATGTCTGAAAGCTTCCGCTTTTTTTTCTTTCCTTGAAGAGTCACGAATTGCCTGCTGGGACAGCTTTCCAGATTTCTGTTTGCCCTTCCGCTTTTCACCAAGTCCAGGCTTCCTTGGCATGGCTCCAAACGAGCACAGCACCTCGAGTCGCAGAAAATTGAAAAAAATATCGATAGGTACTGAGCTAAAAAACCGTCCGACCTGGCCCAGCCTGAACATTTTTTAGTGATTACAGCAAAAAAAATTACAAAAGTGGGGCTCCCTCCTTTCAAAAGGCAGTTTTTTCTTTTTTAAAAAAGGTTGTCAATTATAAAACTTCAACACCTATATTACCGTCGACAACAAAGAAAAAAATTTTTATCCTTTTTTTTTTCCTTAATAGTTTTCATTTCCGGACCATTTTACCGTTAACACTTAAATTCGAATTCAAATTCAATAGTAAAATTGTTTTTATCCTTCCACACGGAAATTCAACATTCCAGCTTTCTAATAAAAAAAAACAGAACAAAAAAATGCTAAAAACTCATTACGCAAAAAGTGCTCCCGTTTTACCAACGCTTAAAATGCCTAAAAAAACATATGACAGCGCATCGACCCACGCCGGATAGACGCAGAAATACTACAGGTGACATATATCCCCGGGTGCGGGCCGGGCATACGGCACTGGCCGTCATCATAGTAACTGAGTCTCTAGCCTGGCAGCCTGAGTATGATTCTTGGCCGTAAATGTGAACTCTTTCCCTCAGCTTGAACTTCTCCTCAGAGCCCGGCCGAGTCCTTTTTTTTTTTGTTGTTTTTTTTTTTTGTTTTTTTTTTGAAAGTTCAAGTTTTTTTTTTCCTGCAGTGAGTATATATGTCAAGGCTTGGCAACTGAAGTTGAACAAATGTATTTCTATTAATATTCAAAACTTGAATACAAGCCGGGCCAACGGCGTGGTGCTGTACTTCCCCCGCCCTTGATTTACTTATTGATTATCATTACTATCATGATCGGATGATTATTAATATTAGCCTTCAGGCTACTTTTTCACACTGTGACGGGTCGGATCGTAACTTGAATCACCACTGATAAGTTCACCGTGATTGGCCGAGGCTCAAGTTTTGAATAACATACCCTTCAGTGTCCAAAGCGGATATCCTATAACTTGATATATATAGGCACGGTAACTCACCGTAGGCTAGGGGGCCAGTCCTAACTTGACTCATGATCACGGTAGCGTTGATTAGGTAATTATCCGGTCACTCACGGACCTAATACCTTTACACTCCGGTTTGCTGAGGGACTCCGTTAGAAGCCACGATGCCAATCGACACTTTTAATTCGCAAGTAGATAGCAGAACTGACAAACTCAAAGGTAATAATGAAACTGAAATAAAGTCCGCGGGACTGTAATTATTACACAATGGTTATTGTCCAACCCTGAAATGCCAATATAGACCGTTACGTCCGTTACCATTATTGACTAGAACTATACGGTCATTCGACTATACGAATAAATTACTTACCAGTCACAAAGTAATCACTAATAGTAAACGTAGTTATCCTATCAACGCTTCCCCTTAGTTCTATGTCAATGTGCAAATTACGATTAATGCCTCTGCGATTAATAACTATTAAGATGCGATAAATGGCCATCATTTCAAGTTGTAAAATGAAACGATTGTTGAGTCACAAAACTGAAGAATCGCCATTAGGCAGGTTCGGGATGCCAAATTGGTTGCTGATACGTTGGCCGGGAGTCCGAAGCCAACTTCCAGGAGCTTGTCAAGCAACTTGACGCGGCCAAACAAACCTACAAGGATTTGGTGAATGAGGCTGGCAGCGCAAAGCGCAAGATGGAGCGCGACATCGATTCTTTGAAGTCGCAAGTCGAAATCCTCTAATTACGAAGAGGTACTGACGTTTGCATCGTTTTGCTTGTTTAGTCATATGTTTTGTTTAGGCCAGTCCTATCATCGCGCGCGCAGTGTGCAATCTGATTCATCTGAGTGCCAACGCCACCATTCAACCCACAAGAGTCACAAGAAGCGTAAGCGCTCCTACTCATCGTCTGGGGAGTCTGATTGTGAGACAGCAAGCAGGAAAACTGAGATTCCTGTTTCTGAAAGCATTACAGCGGCTGTCGAAGCGGCAAGGCTGAGAGGCGATAGCTATAGATTTTGTAGCAGCCTCTGCAAAGTCATGAGCTTGTAGCACACCATTTCATTTTACCTTAACTAATGGGTGAAATTTGTCTTAATCATTTTGTTTTACCATTAAATATAAACTAGCTTTGATTATGTAATGTAAATTGTGTTTCCGATTTCATTCCGGACTTTAATTAAAGTGTGCCGGCAGCCGATCAAGAGAAAAACAAAAACAAAAATAAACCATTATTTGATTTGTGACGGTTAATAATTTTATTTTACTTCCTTACGTTCTGCTTCTTATATAAATTAAATATCAACAACTTTTTCTTCTAGCTTTTAACATGTTTGAAAACTTTCACTGGCTACATAACTTTGAATTAACATATCATCACTGTCACGTTTGAAATTTTCGAATGAACTTGAAATGTGTAGCCGGCCTATGTATTAATACAACTTAAAAAATTTCAATTTAAATTGAATTTGAATTTGAATTTCATTCAATATTATTACAATTCAATAAAATAAATAAAAGTATATCATCTGATTTTGATGCAAAACAACATAAAAACAAAGAGTCAAAAAACTTTCAATTTTTTTTTTCAGGCTGAAAAAAAAAAAAAAAAAAAAGAAATATTACTGACGATATTCAAGACAAAAAAAAATAATAGTTTTTCGATTTTGGTTGGAATTTTAATTTTGTGTCAGTTTTTCATTTTTGTGTCAAAAATTCAAATTTTCCAATTTGACGGTAACATTTCGCGAAAATTTACGATATTTTGCGGACGAATATAGCAGTTAATTTGAAAAATTCAAATTTCCAACCAAAATGGAAATTCCAACCAAAATTAAAATTCCAACCAAAATCGAAAAACTATTTTTTTTTCTCTTGAATGTCGTCAGTAATATATACAATAAATAGAACAAAAACTCTTAGAAATTCTTTTAAAAAAAAAATTTGATAAGTCAATAAATTTGATAAAAAATAATATAATTAGCTTTGAAATATATTATTTTTCAGTTCCTAACAAGAAACAATGAAAAACCGTTGAATTCATATATTAATACAAATTTCTAACAAAAACTTTCAAACTTGCACTGTAACCGTTATAACTTTTTGAATTTAATTTTTTTTCAAATTTTTTCAAAATATAATATGATCGTTCAAGTTCAGATCTTTTGAATTTATGAAAGAACTATTAAATTTCAAATATGTCATACTTTTCTTGCACTTTATTCTCACTGAATAAACTGGAATTGACTCCGACCGATCCAGAGTCTTTTGGTACTGAAACTTCCCTGACCTCGGAACTATTTTGAGGTCCGAGTCAAATGACAGCCGTGTGTGTATTCAAGTGAATGCCGGTTGGTAGTATGATTTCCTCGCAGGGGATTCAAGTAGTCAAGACTTATAGGCTGTAACCTTTGTACGAACGAGTGTCTTAGTTCAATTTATCAATATTAGAGATAATGAACACGTCACTAAGCGCCACAGCCCCAAACCGCCAAAGCTTTGAATTCACCGTTACACTTAGAGATATGGGGAAAATAGATAGGTAATTGTCGGGTGGGCCGGTATGACTAAATACATTATTAATACATCATTCCTTGCTCCCCCTATTTAGGAATAGCGGCCCCACCAACCTTATGCCACTAACCTCACATACGATGGTAAAATATATAATCCTATTCAGAAATTAACGGAGCCGCCCTTACATATATATGCACTACCCTCTAAACTAAGTGTCCCGCCAACTAACCTGAACGTACACGTAAAAGTCAGCCGCCGCGTGCGGAGACTCCCCCGCTCCCTTGCTTTCTGGCCGCGCTTAGCCTGGTTCCCCGTCGTCCAGTTTCCGAAACTGGAGTCCGCCGCCCGGGTCATGTAACCACATTTGCGCCGCGCGCCCCACCCGTCGCCGCTCCGAGTCCGAGCCGCTGTCGAGGTCACTGTCCGCCCCCCGGTCTTCCTTCGGGTCGTCGTTGCCCTTTTCCGCGCGTTCCCCCCGACTTCAAGAAATACATTGGCCCCTTGACTGGGCCCAACTTATTCGTCGCGCTCACTGTCTTTGCCTTCTTCTTCTTACTTCAAGCGCTTCGTCGTCTCTCTCCCCGCAGCCGTCTTCTCGACGGGCTAAGATTGCTTGGCTCCCCCATCCCCGGGGCTTCCCTCTCTCTCTTTTTCCTGATCTGTATGCAGCCCGCAAAATCGCCCTCAACAGACCATAAGCTGCCTCTCGCAACAACACATTTTCACTCTCCATGTCATGTGTGCAGACAAACCAATGTTGCTCTCCTGACACTCGCCCCTCACATTAGATAGGCTACTCTCTCTTTCACGACCTTCACTTTGCCCATGTGGGCCTTCTCCTTAGCCATGCCTGCTCTCCCCCCTGTCAAAAATCTCGTCATCTGTCTTAATGCTTCTGCACTTTCACTTTCTTCATCTGTGTCGGAAGTGTCTGACTCCCTCCCCCTACCTAACTTTCCATGTTCCTCTTTTTCTCTCTCTTCCTTCTTTCTCTGTTCTTCCTTGTCACCGAGCTCTTCTTTCTTCTGCACCTCTTCGCATTCATGCATGCGGTGCTCACCCCCACACACTACACTCCTTCTCACATGTTGAGAACACATGCCCCTTCATTTTACAATTGAAGCATTTCATGTCTTCTTTCTTCAAAGTCTTCTTTCTCGTTCCTGATTCTTTCCCTCCCCCTTCGTCTTCTTTCTTCAACGTCTTCTTTCTCGTTCCTGATTCTTTCCCTCCCCCTTCCTGTTAGTGGTGGTGTGTTTGTACCTACAGTTAGACCTATCACAGCTGCCTGACCTTTCAAACAGATAGCATACCCTAGGCACACTATGCACAGTGACTGGCCCCTCTGCATGAGCAAAACGACACTCATCCCCCACACTTGCATCCACTCTCCCTCTGAAACCAAAAAGAAACGCCTCTCTGCCCTTCCTCTCTTTTGTTGACATCTTTTCCTATGTTTGCTTTTTCTTTCTTCATCTTCTTCTCTCTCTCTTTGTTCCTATCCATCTCCAATATTAATGCTCTTTCTTCCAACTCCTCCCACCATTCCTCAAAAGACCATGCATGCTGCTTCTTATTCATCTTCAGCGTGCTCATCCATCCACCAATCCTGCCTCACCACCTCTGACGCACACTCCAGGTTTTGCAAGGCATGCGTGATTATTGTTTCAATTGTTCTTTTTAGAACCGCACCTGGGCCAGTGACCAAAGAAGACTTCAGCTCCAGACTCGAGAAAATTTGTTGTTTCGGCGAGGAGAAATACAAGAATGAACTCTCCAAACCTACTTCAAAACAAAAGTGGCCCACCGGTTCTCAACGGGTAATCCCGAGAAATCAACGATCTGTTTGAATTTTGTGGCCAACGGTGGTTCAAACGGCAGCGGCATTAATCGGCCGGGACCCCAATTTCACCAACCAGAGGTTCTCTGTACTGGCTCAGGTGGCTCTGGGTGGGTCTTGGTTGAAGGAAGCAATCGATTTTTTTTCCACCGCTTTGTTGTGCTTTCTGAATACTTTTCTGGAGGGAGGTCAAAGTTTGGGGTCTAAGTCATGGCAAAGCGAACCAAAGGTGGGAATTTGGTTTGCGGGGCCTGTAGTGCCAGCAGGCGTGTAGAATTTTTTGAACACCCCGATCTCAAGACACCTCTATGTGGTCGTTGTAAAGAAAGCTGGGAAGAAGTCCGGTGGAGTGTCAACGATGAAGGAAAGGAAATCCAGTGCAAATGGTGACGCTCGACCTGCCGTTTTCTCACTATATGCTATAAGTTGAATACATAATCCTTTGAAGTTTAGTTGAACTTTGTACCATGGCCCAACTTCGATGCATGACTGCCCAGTTGTGGCGAAGAGGGAGGTGAAGCCCAGCATATATCCTGTGGAACATGTGACAGATCGTTTTGCGTACAGGTAGCTTTCAAAGACACAAAAAAATCACAATAATGGATACCGAACTTAACAATGAAGTCATTCGATTCTTGAATAAAAAAATTATTATATGTATGTATGTATGTAATGTATGTAATGTAAGTAATGACGTAATTTGTGTAAGGTATGTAATATCAAGTATTTATGGTATGTAAGTATGTACGTAATGACATGTATGTTATGTATGTATGTAATGTGTGTATGTACTGTATGTAAAGGTTGTTGAGTGTATCGCGGGTGTTCTGGGAATTATATGCTGGTGTGATAT
>WBZZ01006044.1:277500-290000 GCA_019918135.1 Paulinella micropora
CCCGTGAGGGGAGTACGAAGAATTGACGATAAGCTCTAATGACACCCCCGCAAGGGCAGTTCCAACAAGTAATAATAATAATAATAATAATAATAATAATAATAATAATAATAATAATAATAATAATAATAATAATATGAAGCCTCATCTCCTCCGCTGCCCGCACTCCCTTTGATAGAGCCCCCCTCTATTCAGCACGAGGGGCTACTGGGCTTGCGCCTCATCGATAAACCTGAACAGCGCATCACGAGAGCTTGCAAACGCAGGACAATGCAGCAGGAAGTGACGTAACGACTCGTTAACCTCAACGCCACACAGGGCGAAGCAGCTGGAGCAGTCCGGCGAGCATGAGCCTAATTTGGATCGGTAGAGACGAAGGCGATTGTTACAGCTTAACAATCGCCTCCTGATAAGGTTGTGACTTCCCCCCTCCAGCGCCCGCCAACGTGGAAAAGCAGAGCGGGAGGACATCTGGTTAAGCAGCACCCTAAGCCTATCAGTGGGGCTCGTTTGCCGCTTCCAACCAGCTACCTCCTGCCGTACAGACCATTGCTTTACCACCTCGTTCCAGTTCGCCAGTCCTTATCATCTACCGTGCCATCTTCGTTCACAACCCGCTTGAGCGCATCCAAGCCCTCTCGGCGCCTGTGATCTGATAAGATCAAACTTTCCGTGTCTATCCTTTGCATCGACCCGTGCTATAGAGCCTACGTGTTAACGCTTCGTTGCCCAGGAGCTCGATGCGCCCTAGGAACTTAAGCCGGGCCGCCTTGGCAAGGATACTAAAGCTCGGCGTGTGGCCTAAAGCCCTGGTGATGTGACCGCTAGCGCGCGCGCCGATACCCAAAATGACCCGCAAAGGAACTGCCAGAGCGCCCTCCAGCTACCCAGCTGGTTGGCGCCCGGTAGATCCCAAAAAGCCGATGCGTAGAGCAACTTTGCGCCGACCACTTGCTGCCAATTCATCAGCCGAAGATGCGCTGGAACTTCGTGGGCTATGCATAGGGGATAGTAGGCCGCCGTTCCTGCTACGGTGACTTCCGTCGTTTTGCTTGCGGTTTATCGGAGAGGGTGTCCGTCAGCAGAACTCCCAGGTATTTCGATTGGTCGGTGACGTTTAGGACTTTGCCCCGGAACAGTATGCTCGGTGGAGACGTTTTGGACTTCGCGTGCCTGTAGATCGGCATGACTTCCGTTTTGCCAGGCTTCAGGTTGATAGTCCTCTAAATTCCGCCACGACATTCACAATTTGCTGTAGTTCCGTGACACTATGTGCAATAGCAGCCACGAATAATAATAATAATATTAATAATAATAATAATAATAATAATAATAATAATAATAATAATAATAATAATAATAATAATAATAATAATAAAGCCACTGGTGAAGATCTAGCCTGGCCTGCTCGGTCTCAGTATCATATATAGATAGATAAATACAATCATCATACAGCGATAGATAGTTCGTTCTTCCTTTTCTCCTCTGATTTTCACTTTTCCCCCTTCCCCTAAGTCCTCATTTCCCCCCCTGCAGTCCGCTATCTTCTCCATTTGTTCGCCCCTGTTTTTACTGAGCCTTCTTACATGTTTCGTTTTCAGCTCTACGAAAAGCAAGCGTTCAATTATTAATATCACCAGTAAAAGTCGTTCGGACTACTCAGTGGAAAAGATAAAGATAAATACCGGTAATGAAATCAGTGTAAACTCCGTTTGTTTTCAAGCGATTAGGTCCAACAAATTCAATCTTAGTGGTCGACGTCATGATTTGATGTTTATATGAAGTTGATATTTAGTGATACATATTATTATAACTTGATAATATATGCACTACTCGCTTATTTTTATATTAATATATCAACTTCATAATACATACGGGTGACTGAACAACTTTTAGAGTAGTATGATTAATAATAATTTAATATTAATACCAGTGACCTAATAAATTGCATAGTGAAGAACGCTTGCTTTTCGTGAATTAGTCATTAGAATATTCAACTTAGTCATCATGATAATTTTATTAATAATAGTTTATCATTATTAATAAGTCATAAATTTTTTGCTGCAGACAGATTGAGTTTATAGTTGCACATAGCATTATTAATTTAGTTGCTTAACAGCGGGAGGTTAACTAATACTAGTAATCCTGATGATAATTGTATGCATTAATAATGTAATATTAGCCTCCGTATATAAGACGGTCATGCCATTATCCGACAGTCATTTCACTATCCAATGTTCCGCTCTCGAAGTCCGCAGGCCTAACAGCGCGGCTGTCACGGTCTTTCCGGCGGTGGCAGTACGAAGACAGCCCGTAGCCCAGTATCATACCACCGACAATGCTGCATATAACGACGAGAGCCAAATAGCCACCGGAAACGCCTTTCTGTTTTGCAGCTGAACAACATAGAAAAAATGGTGTCGTTCTTCCTTGTTTCACTTCGTCTCTCCACAATGGTTTCCTCTTTGTCTTATTATTTTTTCTCTCTTCTCATTCTTCTCCAAACCCCCTTCTCTCTTTGTTGGCTGTTTCGCTCCGCTAAGAGTCCTCTTTGTTTCTCGAGCTCTCTCTTTCTCGATCTCTATCTCTATCTCTGTGCATATCTCTATCTCTATCTCGGTCTCTCTGTCTGTCTGTCTCAATCTCTCTCTCTCTCTCTCTCTCTCTCTCTCTCTCTCTCTCCCTCTCTCTCTCTCTCTCTCTCTCTCTCTCTATGTAATATATATATATAATATATATATATATATATGTACATATATATATCTTTTCTACATCTATCGCTCTCAGTTTACTTCTCAGCCCTTTCATAGTTTTCTTTTCAGCTAGATAAAGCAAACAAGGCTCTTCAGTTTTCACAGGAAACAAAACCTGGTTGTGCAGGGGGCACGGCCTTGACTTGGTCGTCTTTGCTTAAGTCGACAGCCTTCAAGGTCGAGGGAATTAAGACCTATGCAAAATCAAATAAAAATAAAGAGAAATTTCATGGAGAGAGGAAGGCTGATAAAAATCCACATAGCAGTAACCTATTAGATCAAGAAGCATGTAATTGAAACCAATTTTTCTAAAAACAAACCCGCAATACCTTCGATGAGAAAGTAACAAATGAAACTACACAAAAAAGGACAAAGGAAGGAATCTAGATCAAGAAAAAAATATTCACCGTAAGATAGTTTTTAGATTTTTTCTCACGTTTTTGTTTTTTTGTTTGTATGTATGTTGGTTAGTTGTGTGTGTGTGTTTTTTTGTTTTGTTTGTTGTATTTATTTATTTATTTATTAATTTTTTTTTTATTTTTTTTTTTGTTTTTTTTTTTTTTTTTTGTTTTTTTTTTTTTTGTTTTTTTGTTTTTTTTGTTTTTTTTGTTTTTTTATTTGGTTGTATTTTTGTTTTTTTTTCCTTCCTTTTCTTTCTTTGTCCTTTTTTTTTGTCTTCTTCCTATGTCTTCTTCCTCGTTTGTCCGATTTGCCCGCTCTTCACCTGCAGACCTGATCGATGAGGTGCACCACTCCGTTACTGACAAGCACATCCGGCAACATGACTTCCACCATGTTGCTCGCGCCCGCAATCATCACTTTCTGCTTGGGAGCTGGAGGAGGCACCCCGAAGCGACTGCTACTTGCAGGAGACGGGGACGGCAAGGATGGCAACACAACGGTGAGTGTTTCATTAGCCAGCGTGGCCAGCCGATCCCCCGCTGCAATAAAAGGGGAATATGCAGTGGTGTCCACCACTACGTGGTTCAACAGCACATTCCTCAAGTCCTGGTCTGACAAGCTGTCGACATCGATTGCATCAAAGGCCGAGTCCATGGGTGCAAAGATGGTCACCCGTTCCAAATCCAAGATGGTCGCTACCAAGCCCGTTCGCTCCAAATAGCTTAAGAGACGTCCCAAAACTTTAGATGCCGTGGCGGTGGTGACGACGTCATCTGGGACATGGAAAACACGATCGACTACGTGCAGCACGCCATTAGAGCAGACGTAATCGGCACCGACCACTCGGGCAGTGTCCGGGCCGGCCGAGCTCGGGATTCCGAAGTTAGTGGTCACACCGCCCACCCCGCCAAAATCCACCTACCGGCATAGTAGTATAGTAGTTATTAATAGGAATAAACATAATGGCCTAGTAGTAATATGGTAGTATAGTAGTTCTAACAGTAGTAGTTGTAGTAGTAGCAGTAGCAGTAGTGGTGGTAGTAGTAGCAGCAGCAGCAGCAGTAGTGGTAGTAGTAGTAGTAGTAATAGTAGTAGTAGTAGTAATAGTAGTAAGTAGTAGTAAGTAGTAGTAGTAGTAGTAGTAGTAGTAGTAGTAGTAGTAGTAGTAGTAGTAGTAGTAGTAGTAGTAGTAGTAGTAAGTAGTCGTAAGTAGTAGCAATGAATTCCAAAGTCGCTCGTTTACGCCGTCCGCACTACCGTTATCCAAGCTTCTACGAATATACAAAAGCAAAGATTTTGTTATGACAGAGTTTGCGTAAGACAACTGGAAATAGATCACTTTAGTAACACAACAGTTTCAAATACATCGCTAGCGTATCATAACAATCAAACATATCACCACAGTGCGTGCAGCTCATAAAGGGGCACGCAGCCCTAATTGATCAGAAAGAAAAAAAAAAGCAAGGTCTCGGGTAAATAGATGTCTACATGGGTTGAAAACCGTTAAAATAACAAAGAACAAGGTCCTGCCCGTGTAGATCTCCAATTGGCAGGTTGAAAAACGTAAAAGCAATGGAGAACACACGACGATGTGACTTCAAAGGAGGAACCAGATTGAAAGAGAAGAAACCTTAATTCCGAGTACTTCCGCATTCTTGCCCTTGAACAGCGAGGTAGTCCCAAAGGTTGTGCGACTGAGCATGTCTACTGTGTTGGCCATTCCTGGCATTATGTGGTAGTGTATGAGGTCTCTTATCAGCCCTACATTGGTCTTCGCAAACTCCACATCGACCTAATCCAGGCATATATTTGGTGAGGAGTAATGCATAATGACGGGATATATTCCGCGGTGAGGTATACATTACGCCGGGATATATCTGGTAAGATTATACATAATGATGATACGACAAGCAATAGTAGTGTCGCGGCTGAGCAGAACGTCACGATAGGAAGAAGACTAAGTGCGATAGTTACTGTTTAAAAAACGCACAGATCTGAGATAGATTGATTAAAGGACGAACCCATCAGTAAAAAATAGAAATAAAACAAAATGAAAAAAAAAAAAAAAAAAAAATCGTTGCCTGCCTGCCTGATTGCTGATGTGCTGCTCTTCTGATTTGTCTAGTATGGGGGTACTTATCCTATTTGTTTGGGTGGTGGGAGAGTGAGCGCGGAGCGGTTTGGCTCGACTGGCTTGAATGCTGCATGTCTGAAAGGTTGTCAGGCGTGGGCCTGTCCTTAAGGGCGTATTGCAGCACTTGGCACTAGTCGCGTCGTCCTTTGCGGGGCCACGTCGAGCCATATTGCGCTCTGCACTCACCTTCTTGACTACAAGTCTCCGGGTGTAAGTGTTTGGCGTGAGGTGCTGATCACACTTGCGCCCTTATGCTAGTCTAGTCTGCTGACTGTGCTTTGCTTGGCTTCTCCTTTTGCATATTTGCTTTCTTGCTTGTTTTTTTTTTCTGTCCTTTTGTATGCTGTCCTCTTTGTATGCGGCCGCCGTGTCTTTCTTTATTCCTTTCGCGTGACTTTGGATTAGCTCTCCCTATTTACTAGTATCTGATTGACTGATTTTATTCCTTTTGTTCCCTCTTCAATAACATTCAATAAAACCGCGTTCAATTGAAAAAAAAAAAAAAAAAAAAAAAAAAAAAAAGCCAGATCAGTTCTGTCGAGGACCCCAGCGGCCTTGAACGCTTCGTCAGTGGGAACAAAGACGGTGAAGTCACCTTCCTTGTTAAGGAGAGCCAAATCGTTGGCAAACACTGGTAGGGAGAGGATACTCGTCATGGTTGACAGTCCCGGAATCATCATCGCGTTCTCGACAATCTGCACAGACAGAGAGGTGAGCGATATGCCACACAAACCTACCCCAACCACTACACACAAACACACACACTAACTACCAGCATCACCGCCGTCACTACATCTATCCCCACCCTCCCATCCAGCCTACCCCACTCCCACCCCACTCCACCCCAACCCCACCCCACTCCATCCCAACCCCACCCCCTGCCCCTTTCCATCTCCTCCCACCAGCTCTCTGTGTTACATACAGTTTTCGTCGGATCGGCAACGACGGCGGCTTTGACGGAGATTAATGTTGCATTGAACGGCCCGGCTGTGCCCTCCGCCCATAACGAAAACTCATACATGTCAGCCAAACTTTCCTTAGTCGGACATTCCTTTGAATTGCGAATGCAAGATTTTACGGGCTCCCCGGTGGCTGGGTTCCAGTTATTCGAAAACAAAGCCCAAGGCAATACAACGTCCCGTGCAAACCCGTCCCCAAGAATGTAGAAGTTTGCTTTATGGCAGTTCAACATGGCCATATTCATGTCGTCTCCAGCTGCGGGCGATTTGGAGAAACAAGCCTTGAAACCAAGGAAAGGAATGTGGGACTTCATTCGAATCACTAGGTGAGTGAAAGCGGTCACGTTGACGGGAGGAACGAGAAACGCCTGGAGAAGGCAAAACCCTTGCGCACACAGAGAAAGAAGAGACAAAATCACACACATTATATGTATATAAATATATATCTACACATATATATTATTATATAATACACAAATGCATATATTATATAATGCACACAACCCTTTTATGTGTACACACGCGCACGCACAAACAAAAGCATAAATACTCGTTCACATAAGATAAAGTAAACAAAAAAACAAGGTTTTACATACAAAAATACTTTACAGACATATTTGAATAAGCACGTATATTATTATATACAAACGCACATATGTCGATACACTTAAAAAGGTATATACATACAAAACATAACGTAACATAACATAACGTAACATAAAGTAACATAAAGTAACATAACATAACAGAAATATAAACATAACATAACTTAACGTAACGTAACATATACCACATCATACCATACCATACCATACCATACCATAACATAACACAGAAATATAAACATAACATAACTTAACGTAACGTAACATATACCATATCATACCATACCATACCATACCATAACATAACACAATATGACATAAAATACAATAACATAACAAAACACAACGTAACATATAACATATAACATGTAACATAACACATAACATATAACACATAACATATAACTGAACATGATAGAATATAGCATAACATAACATACAATACCATACCAGACCATAACATAACATAACGGGACACGGTACACAGTACGTGGTACATAGTACTTGGTACGTACTACCTGGTGCGTGGTATATGGTACGTGATATATGGTATACGATATAGGCATGGATAGATAGATGAATAGATGTATGTATGGTTATGTATGGTATGTATGGTACGTATGGTACGTATGGTATGCATGGTATGTATTGTGGTTTTTTTTGTGTGATATGTCATGGTATGTTATGGTATGTTATGGTACGTTATGGTATGTCATGGTATGTCATTTATGTTCTGGTATGTCATATGTTATGTAATGTTATGGTATGGCATGTTATGTACCATGTACTGTGTAGCGTGTACCGTGACCACGTACCACGTACTGTCTACCGTGTACCGTGTATCGCGTAACGTGAAACTTGAAACTTGACACGTGTAACTTGTAACTTTAAAACTTGAAACTTGAAATGTGTAAGGTGAAATGTGTAACATGTCACTTGAAACTTGAAATGTGAAAAGTGAAAAGTGAAACGTGTACCGTGTAATAACGTGTAACGGACGTGTAACGTGTCGCGTGTACCATACACCATGTACCATAAACATAAACATGAACATAAGAAAACAAAAAATAACATAACGTGACACAACATACACAACATTACATAACATAACATTCACATACATACAACATAACATAAACATAAACATAGAACATAACATAACATAACATAACTTACCATACCATACCATACCATGCCATACCATACCATACCATACCACTAACACGACATAACATAACATAATGTGTTATTTTATGTTATGTTATATGTTATATGTTATTATGTTATGTTATGTTATATGCTATGTTGTGTTATGTTTATGTTATGTTATGTTATGTTATCTTATGTTATCTTACTTCATCTTATTTTATCTTATGCTATGTTACGTCATCTCATGTTATGTATTAAACAAATATGAACATAAACACAAACATAAACATAAAATAAACATAAAAATACACCTAACCATAAACCTATAAACATAACAAAAACATAAACATAACATAAATCAACATAACATAACATAAGATAACATATAACATAAGCACAAAATAACACAAAATAACATAAAATAACAGACCAGAACAGAACAGAGCTTAACATAACACAACATAAATATAATATTAACATAACAAACATAACATAACATAACATAACATAGCATAACATAGCATAACATAACATAACATAACATAACATACAGACATGCATATGTACATACACATATTCGCACATGTATGCAGACATATACATACCAGGTCCATCTAAGGATGGCACGATTTCCACGGTGCCACTCCAAACGCCGGTAGAGGGTTCGAACTTGGAGGTGCTCAAGCCTCCCATGACGGGGTCGTTCATCACGCGTGGCATTCTGGGCATCAGGCCACCGAATTTCAGTATTTCGACAGACGCGGGGTACTGGGCGACGGCAAAGAAGGACAGACCGATCAGCGGTAGCCACAGCATCGGAACACCTTCTACACAAAGTACACAAAATGAACTTCTGGTTTCATGTAGCAGGAGTGATAGTATACTGACAAGCGCCATAGAAAAGTATGATTATTGGGGGAGCGTTTGGTGAGTTGATGTTATTTTCTTTCAGATGTAGAAAAAGTCACAACACATTTCAGTACTCATTTCCTTCAAAGTGTTGACAATCCAGTGGATGAAGGCACGGCGAGAAAAAGGGACAAATAATCTTTCGATTCCGGAATGAATGAAACTGAACAGTGTCATTCGATCCGTATGATGAACCTTTGACTAACCTTTTATCGAGATAGGATAGGTACAGATATAGGTAGAGGTCAGGTCTGCATCCCACAACAAAATATCCCGCAAAAAAATTGTTACATTCTCTTGAAATTTCCAATTTACTTTTTAGCGGACCGGGTCCAAGAATTTTTGTGTGAGCCAAAGATATCTCCGAAATTTGACCATATTTAGTGGATTATGTTTCGGCCGAATCAACTCAAAGTGAAAATTAATGTTGCAAAAATAAATATTTTTGATTAGGCCTGGAAAATTGAGTGAAATTGAGGCGGTTACGCTCAACAAAAATGCATTTCCAGCCTTGCCACACACAGTAAAAAACAATTCCACGCTACAGTTTTAGTCCGTTTCTGGTCAATCCATAGACTCCATATGTTTCTGGATGCCATCCTCGATGACATCGACATGACATCGACACCCACATGTGACACACGAAAGTATCTATCAATCTAATCTATCTATCTATCTATCATTGAAGTTTATCTATCTGTCTGTCTGTCTATCTATCTATCTATCTATCTATCTATCTATCTATCTATCTATCTATCCATCCATCTATCTATCTATCTATCTATCTATCTATCTATCTATCTATCTATCTATCCATCCATCCATCCATCCATCCATCCATCCATCTATCTATCTATCTATCTATCTATCTATCTATCTATCTATCTATCTATCTATCTATCTATCTATCTATCTATCTATCTATCTATCTATCTATCTATCTATCTATCTATCTATCTATCTATCTATCTATCTATCTATCTATCTATCTATCTATCTATCTATCTATCTATCTAAGCGCCCCTTGCAGAACGAGCTCCCACCTCCATTACAGAGGGCCCAGTAAGCAGATGGAGTTTCGAGACTGTTCGACAGTCTAGTTTAAACCGGCAGAGCACTGTGGGTTTTATTCCGGGCTCAACAAGCGAGAAAGGTGAGGGAACAGGATTGTGCTTCCCGTCGCTATTTCGGCATGTGACTTATAGGCGTATGGCTAGGCACACATAAGGCACCCCACCACGGGCCCAGCACACTCACACCATCCCCTAATTCTCTGTCTGTCGACAGATGGCACCCATTTCAAAAAATCAAGCCCAAGAGAGGGTCAGTGACACCTCAAGTGGCCTTGGTTCATTCCGTAGAGTAAGCGATAAGATCAACTGATGAAATATCTACTAATGTCAGAAAAAAGGAGCTTCTGATTTCGTCAACCAGGAAGTCTGTGGGTAAAGTATTAACCCGATGCCCAGCTAAGCCGTGATGTTTGCACGGAAGGGACTGATACAGGCAATACCAAAGCTCCCTAGTACCAGGCGGGGCCCCGCCTGGTACTAGGGAGCTTTGGTATTGCCTGTATCAGTCCCTTCCGTGCAAACATCACGGCTTAGCTGGGCATCGGGTTAATACTTTACCCACAGACTTCCTGGTTGACGAAATCAGACGCTCCTTTTTTCTGACATTAGTCGATATTTCATCTATCTATCTATCTATCTATCTATCTATCTATCTATCTATCTAACCTATCTAACCTATCTATCTTATCTAATCTATCTAATCTATCTATCTAATCTCATCTCATCTCATCTCATCTCATCTCATCTCATCTCACCTCATCTCACCTGATCTCACCTCATCTCACCTCATCTCACCTGATCTCACCTCATCTCACCTCATCTCACCTCATCTCACCTCATCTCACCTCATCTCATCTCATCTCATCTCATCTCTCATCTCTCCTCTCTCATCTCTCCTCTCTCCTCTCTCCTCTCCTCTCTCCTCTCCTCTCTCCTCATCTCCTCATCTCCTCACTCCTCATCTCATCTCGTCATCTCTCATCTCATCTCATCTCATCTCATCCCCCATCTCATCTCATCTCATCCCATCTCATCTCATCTCATCTCATCTCATCTCAAACACATGCCGAAATGGCGACGGGAAGCACAATCCTGTTCCCTCAGGGTGCCCTTTCTCGTTTGTTGAGCCCGGAAGAAATACCCCACAGTGCTCTATCGGTTTATGCTAGACTGTCGATGTCACAGTCTCGAAACTCCATCTGCTTACTGGGTCCTCTGTAATGGAGGTGGGAGCTCGTTCGGCAAGGGGCGCTTATGCAACGAGCCCTGGCCCCGCCTGGTACTAGGGAGGTTTGAGCTCTCGCAGAGACATGCTGTCGAGAGAGCTCTTCTGGTATCGCCTGTATTAGTCCCTTCCGTGCAAACATCACGGCTTAGCTGGGCATCGGGTTAATAGTTTGCCCACAGACTTCCTTGGTTGACGAAATCAGAAGCTCCTTTGGACATTAGTCGATATCTCATCTATCTATCTATCTATCTATCTATCTATCTATCTATCTATCTATCTATCTATCTATCTATCACGGCTTAGCTGGGCATCGGGTCAATACTTTACAGACTTCCTTGGTTGACGAAATCAGAAGCTCCTTTTTTCTGACATTAGTCGATATCTCATCTATCTATCTATCTATATAGATAGATAGATAGATTGATAGATTGATAGATTGATAGATTGATTGATAGATCGATAGATTGATAGATCGATAGATAGATAGATAGATAGATAGATAGGTTGGTTGGTTGGTTGGTTGGTTGGTCGGTTGGTTGATAGATAGATAGATAGATAGATAGATAGATAGATAGATAGATAGATAGATAGATAGATAGATAGATAGATAGATAGATAGATAGATTGATAGATTGATAGATTGATAGTGATTAGATAGATTGATAGTGATTAGATAGATTGATAGTGATTAGATAGATTGATAGATAGATAGATAGATAGATAGATAGATAGATAGATAGACAGATAGACAGACAGACAGACAGACAGACAGATAGATAGATAGATAGATAGATAGATAGATAGATAGATAGATAGATAGATAGATAGATAGATAGATAGATCGATAGATCGATCGATCGATCGATAGATAGATAGATAGATAGATAGATAGATAGATATAGATAGGTAGATCTATCTATCTATCTATCTATCTATCTATCTATCTATCTATCTATCTATCTATCCATCCATCCATCCATCCATCCATCTATCTATCTATCTATCTATCTATCTATCTATATATCTATCTATCTGTAGCTTGCGCAAGCTTACGGTGCTCAAAACACTTGGACTAACGGCTTCCTTTTCTTTCTCTTCTTCCTTATCCTCCCACTCTCCATTCCTAGATTGCCTTTTTCTTCAACGTCCTTCCTCCTCTTCTTTTTCCAGAACACAGTCTACCCGTGATTCCCATCCCGGACACATGCACAGTACACAAATTATTGTTTGATGTGAAACTGCGTTCCTTTGCAAGGACTACATTCCTTTGCGACATCTCATCTATCTA
>WBZZ01006044.1:302500-315000 GCA_019918135.1 Paulinella micropora
TCTTGGAGTACGGCCAAGAATGCCCCTCAACCTACCAGATACGAATACAAGCTTGGACCCCGTCCGCCCCCGCCCCCCCCCCCCCCCCCCCCCCCCCCCCCCCCCCTCCCCTTCCCTTCCACCCCCACCCGCCCTTCATACACGTGCTCTCTTGCGATAGATATATAGATGGATAGATAGATAGATATGTTTAATCTATGGGCGTGGCATAGCTTAAAAGCCATATGCCTCCTTTACTACCCCCGGGCAGGAACTCTCAGCACTTCACAAGCTGCGCACCAACCATCCGCTCGGGTTGGTGCCCGTGCCCAGCTCAAGCCGAAAGTTAGCCGAGCCCTTGAGCTGTACACAACAACTACTGAAACGCTCCCCCAGGGGCGTGTGCCATAAGGAGATGACCACCTTCAAGTCGAGGTTTCGGGAGTTCACGCTCGTTGTGAGTTACCTTCTACAACCTCGACTTGATCAACCCTTGGCATCACGGCCCCGGTCGAGAGTTGGTTGCCTGTTAGCCCTGCGCGGCGCGCGAGCAACGGCGGACACAAAACCGTCGTTATAGGGGTTTGGGTTTTAGGCCGGAGCACTGAGCAGCTGGCCCTCTGCATCCCCCCGGGATAGATAGATAGATAGATAGATAGATAGATAGATAGATAGATAGATAGATAGATAGATAGATAGATAGATAGATAGATAGATACCTGCCCTCTTACTCATCTCAACAAGCCCTCGCAAATGTATGGTGTAAGTACCTAAAGGTATGCATGTATGTCTTGTATGTACTTATGTATGTATGTGTGCACGCATACATGTATGCTATGGTCTATGTATGTATGTATGTATGTATGTATGTAATATTCTAGTGCAGGCTGCAATTTTTGATGTGTGTGCGTGATCTATCTATCTATCTATCTATCTATCTATCTATCTATCTATCTATCTATCTATCTATCTATCTATCTATCTATCTATGCTAGGCAACAACTGCTGGCTTGGTCCCAGGTTCCCCAAAACAATAGCGTGGCGACGTTCAAAGCGGACACAGCCTGGCTGGACGGCATTCGGGTGCTCAGATCCTGCCGTGCCGCATCAAACATCAGCCCTATCGACTTATCTTTCACTTGCTCTGAGACCATTGCCTTTCTACTCGCAACCCCAAAAGCAGATAAGTCGGTAGGTAGATATGTAGGGTTGTGGGTGGTGTGATAGGTGCGAAGCCTGTGTGCGCGACTGGACTGCGGGAAGGGCATGTGTTACCGTGGCCATTGCTTCTGCCCACCCGGCTTCCTGGGACCCCGCTGCCAATACCACCAGTCAGCAAATCCACTCTTTCGCCACACCTACCAACTTATATGTGACCTGTATATCAAAGACATAGAAACATGCATGCACAAGTACCTGCATGGAGTGTGGCGGGACAAGCGACGGAGCGAGCGAGCAAGCGAGCGAGAGAGAGAGAGAGAGAGAGAGAGAGAGAGAGAGAGAGAGAGAGAGAGAGAGAGAGAGAGAGAGAGGCAGAGTTCGGTTGGGGCGTGTGAAGGGTGTGTGGTTTCGGCAGGTCGCAGGTGTGTGGTTGTAGGGAGGGCGTGTTGTGCGTTGTGTGTGTTGCAGGTGTGCTGGGGCCGCTGAGCCCACCAAGAGCCCCCGCGCATTCTGGCCGCTGGCGCGCGGCAGTCAGCCTGAGCTGGGCGTGTACTGCAACACGCTGCATGACCTTCCTGACACCAGCACTTTTCCCAGCTTCAGATCCAGTACCCACCCACGCCCCCTCTTGCTCTTCGATTATGTCTTCCCTTCCTTTTTGTTTTTTCTTGTTTCTTTCTGTCCTTTCTTTCTTTTGTGTGTGCGTGTGTTTCTTGTCCTGCTCTTCTTTCTTTTTTGTTCACCTTTCTTTTCTTTTGCTGCTTTTCTTGCCTATAGTTCTTCCTTTTTTTCCCCACGTTGGTTTCTTTCTTGCTTCCTATATGTCTTTCTCTTTCTTTGTTGTTCTTTCTTTTATTTATCGCTCTTTCTTGATTTCCTATCTTCTTCTCTTTTTTCCTTGATGTTTTGTTGGTTTTGTTGTTGTTGTTGTTGTTCTTGTAGTTTCTGTTTTAGGTTTGTGTGTTTGCTGTTGTCATCACTTATTTCTTGCTTTTTAGCTGTCATGTGTTCACTTTTTTGCTTTCTTCTTGCATGAGTTTCTCCCTTGCTGTGTCTAGCCTCGAAAGTTATGTCCCAGTCCCTAACCCACTTCATCCTTCATAGTGTTTGTTTGTGCTGTCTGTTGTGCGGTGGGTGGGCAGGTTTTTCGGGCACCGTCAACTACGACATCTGCGATAACAGGATGGACTCGGAGAGGTTCATCGAGTTCGACACGCACGACCTGTGCCTCCTGGCCTGCAAGAAACAGCAGAAATGCTACGGCTTCATCACCATCGTGTACAAGTACTTACTTCCGAACAGGCGAAACCCCAACTGCGGCCCCAGCGACACCAACGAAACCTACAACCAATACAAGGTACACAGCCGCATGCTGAGACACACACAGATAAAGACAGAGAGAGAGAGAGAGAGAGAGAGAGAGAGAGAGAGAGAGAGAGAGAGAGAGAGAGAGAACACAGACAGAGACAGATAGAGAGAGAGGGAGAGAGAGAGCGCGGGGTTGTATTCGTGGACATCTAGGGTTTGGCTAGCAGCGTCTGTTTGCTGGGTTAGGTCATTTGCGAGTTCTACCCTGACTTCTGGTCGGGCTTGCCGGTCACCACTATCCCAGGCGAGCCCGCCATCACGCCCAACACCGTGCCCGACGCCTTCACCACACCCACCAATTTCAACGACCGCTCAAGGAACGCGGATTCTGTCATGTTCTACCAAATCTGTACCACCAACGCGACGTACTACGACTGCGTCTGCGATCCGGCCAATGCTACGATTGGTGTGTGCGACCAGCCTCCCGACTTCCAGTGCTCGAATGACCCGCACGGTTACGGCCGAATCATGAGCAAGCGCCAATTCTACTGGCCGATCTATGGCCAGTACTTGGCCTCCCAGCCCGCGTCCACCACGAGGAAAGTATTGCAATCGTGGACGCCGCTGGGCCTTACCGACAACGTTACCAAGCCTTTCTGCCTCTGCGAAAGCGGCTTTCAAGGGCGGGTGTGTCAGGTCCAGACGGCGCCGCTGTACCGCCACCTCGAGCTCCCAGTCCACACTATACAGTGGCAAGAGGACCATCTCTACTCCGCCCCTTGCGCTTACCCCAGGTATCAGGCCTACCGAACCCTTCCCGGGTACAAGGCGTACTTCGAAAGCCCGCAGTTCCAGCCCTATGACCAGAGCTGGACCTATCAGGGCGAGCCGTTCGTGGGGGTGAACTGCGACATCCCCACCGGGCACATGCTGCTTGTGGCCGACATGAATAAATACCGCTCCGACAAGGTATGGAATGGGTCTGGAACAGCAGACCCTTGGACGCACAACCTGCCGGGGCTGCTGAGGCAGGAGCTGGCGTACGTGCTCGACCTCGAAGAGTGCCGCATCCAGGTTACGACCGAGGCGTTTCCGTCAGGCAAGGTGGATAAGAAGCAGCAATTCGACTACTACTTCGGGGTCACCATCGCTGCCAAGTGCGAACATCACGACGACTGGGCTGAGCCTTCGGTGCGGTCCGCCTTCTCCATGCTGCTGACCTTCCTTAGGAAAGACTTCAATATCGAGCCGTCCCAGCCCAACTACGGCCCCCTCGAGGTGCTGTCGCGGGTGCGCGGCTACCTCGAGTTCCGCTCGAACAGCGGGAAGACCGAGGTGCTGCTGCAGGAGTTTAAGACCGAGGCGCCCGAGTCCAGCGGCGTCGTCAATTCTCCCGACGAATGCATCCTCGGCGGCTGCGGCGACCACGGGAAATGCAACAACGTGACCAAGGGCTGCGACTGCGACCCACACTATTCTGGCCTGCGCTGCCACTACCTCGCGCCCAAACCCGCCGACCTGACCAGAAATTCCATCAAAGAGTTCTTCAACCTGATCTCTAAGGAGTTCGATTCCATGGAAGCCAACGTGCACCACGGCTGGGTGCATATGTCGAGCACCAACAGCAAGCTGACTTTCCACCTGACCGCCTGGGTATACCCACTCAAGTGCTTCCCGGTCTTCCGCGAGCTGGAGATCTGGATGATGGTCAGCTACGAGCCCTGGACCAACTTCACCAACCCTGAAAGCTACCTGATGCACTCGCGTGAGGACGCGCTGTACCGCGTGGCCTTCAACGAGAAGAGGCAGCTGCCTATGGGCGTGTGGACGACGCGTTCTGGACCTCTGGACAAGTTCGTGTCGCCCAGCGCAACTGACGCGGTCGAGCTGGACGTCCCTCTCAGCTTCGACGAGAGCGGTTTGTTCCAGCGCAAAGTGGGCGATCAAGAGCGGGAGCCCAACCTGCCGCTGTACTTCGCCATCCTGGTGACGGGCACCTTCACCGCGCACGAGATGCTGATGGGTCTGCAACGAGAAGCATACGAGGCCTACACCGTTACCCCTACCGCGCGTCCGGACGCTCTGTACTACTTCGATGTGGACCCGGTCACCGCTAGCAGCAGAATTTTTGAGACCTTCGGGCCGGTCTCGACGGGGGCGTACATCAACTGGCGCAGCATCAACACACCGACCATAACAATCAAGGTCGTGGTGAAGCTGGGCGATTCCGTCGCCCAAGTGCTTGACATCGTGGCAATCAGTGCGTTCGCTGGCATGGTGCTGTTTTTGTTGGTGCGCACGTGCCTGGGTCGCCGAAAGTACGGCTCCACGGGCAACTACCTGCGCGAGATGTTCAAGCCGACTGACCTGAAACGCGTGGCAATCACGGAGCAGGAGCGCCAGCATCGCCGCGAATTGCGGATGCAGCATAAGCGCGAGGAAATCGTGCAGCTCGAGATGAAGGGCTTCGACCCCTTCAATGAGGACACAGAGACTAAGAAGGACAAGCCGACCTGCTCCTTCTCCATCATGGGGCTCCTGTTCTTCGTGGTCTCCGCGCTCATCCGCGTGCTTCTGGAAATGATCAAGCTGGCCTTCAACGTGTCAATCCTGCACACTTCCCTGAACCGCGCCTTCACGCTCCCCGACATAAGCAAGCTCTCGGCTATTATATCCGAGTTCTTCGACACCTTCGGCGTTCGATGGATGAGCGGATGGTTTGATTTAATGATGCAAATCTTCTCAAGCCTAGACTTTCTCAGAGCCGTGGGGGAAGGATGGAACTGCGGTGGGGCGTTGGCGTTGATGGCGCCCGTCTGCGTGGTGCTTGGCTGCTACCTCTTCTTCCGCATCCTGCACGACGACCTCCTCCTGCGGCTGGCAATCGAAACGCGTGGCCAGGTGGTGGGCAAATCCAGGATGTGGACGCACTTAAAGATTGGTTTCTCAATGTTGCTGTCGGCCATCGTTCTGTACCTGCTGCAATCCGTGGTGCTGCTCATGACCTCGATAGTCACAACTACCATCGGCAACCAAAACCGCTCCTGTTCCGAGTTGGACAGAGCCATGGTCGAAACGTCCTACATCTTCGCCATCATCTTCTCGCTGATCTCCTTGTACACTTCCGTGCTCCTGTTTGGAGGGGCCGCGAACTTCAGCTTCCGCGGGTTGACCCTGGGCTGGCTTCACGGCCTCAAGGCGGTGACGGTGCTGACGCTGGGGATTTGGACCAACGACAACGTCAAAAGATTCCGGATTGTGGAGCGCGCCAACGTGTATGACAACGACGAGACGGACCGCGACAACTGCCAGGAGCAGGTGATGGGCCTGATGGGCAAGAGCCGCGCACTCATGTGGCTGCCGCTGCCCGTGGTTGGTATTTTCATTACCAAGGTGGGGGAGGCCACCAACGAGGCGCCTGGGGTGGTCTTAACGTCGCCGCCCGTCAGCACCGAAATCTCCCTGCTTACCCCGGCCTGGAAACGCTTCATTCTTCACGTGCTGTCCATATTTCGCTTCATCGCCACCATCTATTTCACGGTGATGGGCACGATGTATGCGCTCAGGTATATGTTCGCCTCCATGGTCGCGCTAGTTTTGGTGCGAGTCATGCCTTGCTACAACTACGCCAAACCCAAAGCGCTGCGCTCCGAGGAAGAGCTCATTGTCAAAGAAGAGATATTAAAGGAGCGGAAAGAAGAAGAATATCGAGAAGCTAAGTCGATGATGTGCATCCAGTGCCATGAGGAATTCAAAGTCCCCAAAAACGTGGCTCAGTTCAGCTGTCCACATTGCAAAGCTGTCAATGGGCAGATGGACTGTGCGAGCTGCAGCAAGGCATTTGCAGTGCCCGCCAGTGGGGCCGCGTTCGCGTGTCCTCATTGCAAGGCGGTCAACAACCGCCCGTTGAGCATCAAGGTGTCCGTTTCCAGTGAAGGAAACAGAAGCGCTCCCGGCACACCCAGTGCTGTGCGGTCTCGCGCACCTAGTACTGCAGCCGATGCTGGGCGGTCTCGCACAACCACTGTCAATGCTCCCAGACCGCTCTTGGCCAAAGGCGCCGCCGAAAGCAGCTCGCACGTTGCAGCAGAGTCTCTTCATCCTTCTCCTTCTCCTGTAACCCAGAGACCACTCTTGGCCATCGGCGCCGCCGAAAGCAGCTCGCACGTTGCAGCAGAGTCTCTTCCTCCTTCTCCTTCTCCTGTAACCCCAATGGAAGTTACGTTTCATGATGGTGTTGTAACCCCGAGCACGAGCAATGTCGTGGTCAAGGAGATGGCTCAGCTGTCGGATATGAAAGGCATGTCGTGCACCAGCTGCCTGAAGCGTTTCCAGATTCCGCCGCTGCAACCCGCCACAGCCGACCACCCGGCCGGCCCAATGCGCTTCAAGTGCCCCTTTTGCAACGGCATTAACGCTCGGCCCGGCGTTCCCGAAGCGCAGCTCCCCCCGCACGCATCATATGGAGGCAACCACACAGCCGCCACCGGCGCTGCGTATGGTGGGCAACAGTCAGGTTACGGTGGGCAGCACAAACAGCCAGCTGCTGAAAATGAGGAAACTGAACCGTACGTGCTGTGAGCTTAGTGTAGGGCTGGGGTAGTGTACATTTGCCCTGCACGAGCGATACAGTCAGCTTTCCTTCAAATCGACACGGTCTACTCCATAGCAAGAGCGCGATAGACTCCAGAAGCACACTCATTCACATCCGTAGGCTGATAGTACACTCACCCTCTGGACCATCCTTCCACCATTGATTTCCACCTTCCTTTTCTCGCTCCCGCTCTCTCTCTTTCTCTCTCTTTCTTTCTCTTTCTTTCTCTCTCTCTCTCTCTCTCTTCCTTTCTTTCTTTCTTTTTCTCTCTCTCTTTCTCTCTCTCTCTGTCTCTCTCTCTTTCTCTCTCTCTCTCTCTCTCTCTCTCTCTCTCTCTCGCTCTCGCTCTCGCTCTCTCTCTCTCTCTCTCTCTCTCTCTCTCTAAATATAAATATATTTTTTTGTATATTATATACATATAGATATTAGATATTATATATATAGTACGTGTATGAAAAATATATGCATCTTTCGCAGAATCCTCGTATTTCTGTACCCTCTTTGTCTTTCTTTTTGGAAACGATACCCTCTCTTCCTTATTCGTCGTAACTGAGCTATTTTTTCCCATTCTCTGGCTGATGTATTAATATTCACACTATAGAAAGCATGTATTATTACTGGTGTGGGTGGGCCTGCTTCGAGTTGTAATAACATGTATAACTTGACCTGTTGCTAGACTCAGCTTCTTGTCCTTGGTGCAAGTGAAGATTTACAAGAAAAGAATGTTTGGGGGGGGGGGGGGGGGGGGGGGGGGGGGGGGGCTCGCGTCGCTTCCGGTATCAGTGTTTTTGCCGCTGTTTTTTTTTTTCTGTTTTATTTTTGTTTTTCATGAGTTTCTATCGCTATCCCCCCTACTTTTGGCTGGTTGCTGTTGTTTTTGTGGATGTGTCGCGACTTATGTTGTCGGTAGCGGGGGGGGGGGGCTCGCGTCGCTTCCGGTATGAGTGTTTTTGCCGCTGTTTTTTTTTTTCTTTTTTTTTTTTTGTTTTTTCATGAGTTACTCAGGGTAAGTAGCTATTTTATCATGATATTTGTATCTGCTGGTGTGGCATGTGAAAGACATCAATGATAATCTGTATCAGGTTTCAGCATAGCTTCAAGCTTTTAACTTGTCTCATCATCACATTAGATTTTTTGGTCATAGATGCTTAATTAATAAAAATAAGATCATAGCCTGCCACTCAAGTAAAGATACGATAAGATATATATTAAGGAAACTAATTTACAGGACCGAGAAACAACACTAGTGACTAGGAACACTCGAGGTACATACAAGTGATGCAGTACAGACTTTAATACGGAATTCACGCACCAAGCAAACTGCGCGCTTCATTGACAAACCGGACAGAAGAAATGGCTCTATGCCGGCCCACCCGGTATATAATGGCATTACTCTATGTTCCGGTCTGTCGGTTAAGCTTGGCTTGGAGAGTACGGAGTTCCTCTACGTCAGGTATTCCTCATTCTTCATGTCGTTAGACAGTCGATATATTATAATAAATATTAATATTGAGTCACTGTAACAGTGAGCTCTAGCGACACACATTACTTTGTCTTCCGTTTTTGTCTCATCTCGGAGGCTCTTTGATATATATTAATACTATGATCATTTCCATTCTATCTCTTCTGCTCAAGTTCCCACTCAGGCTCTACGTCGAGTCAGTGATAACTATTTTACTAATCCGAGCCATTAAAACAGTGTTCTATCATGGCCTGAGTCTCTTCTGCTCAGCTTCCCGCTCAGGCTCTAAGAGTGGCAAGTATTTTATCATTATCAAAAAGTGCCGGGCCCCCGACCGTTTGCGTAAAAAAAAGTGAGTGTTTGCGTAAAAAGAATTCAGGTGACGCCGGTTCTGATTCAGTGGAAAAATTAATACTTCATTCTATAAATTAAATTGTTAACTCAGCAGTAGGTATTCGTTTGCGCGGCCACTACTAGTATTAGTAAATAAATTATATTATTATTAATATTAATAATATAACGAATCACTCAACATATGGTGTAGGCAAGTGAGTTAAAACTCGGGGTTAAGTTGAATGATTTATTCACATGGATGACATTCACAACTTGAATAGAATGCAAATGCGACAATCAACTCAGTGTATTATAAGATACTAGTACGTGCACCGCGGCTATTACTTAACAGTAGATGGTAGGCAAATAATATAGTTTGAAAGACTGTCATATAATATTATAATATTTACAAGAAGAAAAACAAACCAACAATAAATAAAAGCTGCTGGGCCACTTCATTTCACAGATGGTTCCTTGCCTGTTGAAATAATGGCAGCAGCACACTGTGAGGAAGGTCTGCCCCCTCTCTCTGTCTCCCCCCCCCCCCCCCCCCCCCCCCCCCCCCCCCCCCCCCCCCCGGGCCGATACCTTTAACTTTCGTCATAAAAAGTATAAGTAAGTAGTAATAGTTAGTATATAAGTAGCGGTAAATAAATTAATAGTATGACCCAGGGTCCCAAAGCCTTTCAAGCCAAATATGTATATGTATATGTATATGTATATGTGTATATGTATATGTATATGTATATGTATATGTGTATGTGTATGTGTATGTATATGTATATGTATATGTATATGTTTATGTATATGTATATGTATATGTATGTATATGATATGTATATGATATGTATATGTATATGTATATGTATATGTATATGTATATGATGTATATGTATATGTATAGTATATGTATAGTATAGTATAGTATAGTATACTATAGTATAGTATAGTATAGTATAGTATAGTATAGTGTAGTATAGTATAGTATAGTATAGCATAGCATAGTATAGTATAGTATAGTATAGTATAGTATAGTATAGTATAGTATAGTATAGTATAGTATAGTATATAGTATAGTATATAGTATAGTATAGTATAGTATAGTATAGTATAGTATAGTATAGTATAGTATAGTATAGTATAGTAGTAGTAGTAGTAGTAGTAGTAGTAGTAGTAGTGGTAGTAGTAGCAGTAGTAGTAGCAGTAGTAGTAGTAGTAGTAGTAGGAGTAGTAGGAGTAGTAGTAGTAGTAGTAGTAGTAGTAGTAGAGTAGTGGTGGTAGTAGTAGTAGTAATAATAACAGTAGTACTACTACTACTACTACTACTACTACTACTACTACTACTACTACTACTACTACTACTACTACTACTACTACTACTACTACTACTACTAGTAGTCGTAGTCGTAGTAGTAGTAGTAGTAGTAGTAGTAGTAGTAGTAGTAGTAGAGTAGTGGTGGTAGAAGTAGTAATAATAATAATAATAATAATAATAGTGGTAGTAGTAGTAGTAGTAGTAGTAGTAGTAGTAGTAGTAGTAGTAGTAGTAGTAGTAGTAGTAGTAGTAGTCGTCGTCGTCGTAGTAGTAGTAGTAGTAGTAGTAGTAGTAGTAGTAGTAGTGGTAGTAATAGTAAGTAGTAGTAGTTTGGCAAGCAATAGCTTACATATTGAGTGAGAAGAACGTATTTGATATCTTACATAATTAGTGCACAGGTTCTCAGCTAAGAAAAAGGTCTCATCCTATTCCTTATGACTGATAAGGAGCTCCATAATCTTACAGCAGGATGACCGGTTAGGCCGGCCCTTTTTGAATTTCCGGGCAGAGCTCGACTGGAAAAAGGAAGTTAGCAAACCTCTCGCCACCTCAGACGACATTTTCCAATTGGAGTCTATTGAAGTCCAAGGAGGATACGGAGACACCCACGTGCTAGTTAACACAGACATCTAAGAGCAGACACGGCGACACCAAAGCTGCATGGATCAGCCCAAAGCAAAGCCCATCACGACACAGTAAAGCAAATCCTGGAAGTTTCCCAGAAAATTTTACTGAATGCGGGTGATTTTCCGGAAACTTCCCAGGAAATCACCCGAATTCAGTAAAGTTTCCTGGGAAACCTCCAGGATTTGCTTGACTGTGCAAAATCATAAGTTCTCCGCTAGCAGAAACGTCTCGTCTAATTCCTCATGACTGATGCGCAGCAATTTTGATTCTTGCATATTCACTTACACACACACACACACACAAATCAAAAGTCGGCTAGCAGGAAGGTCTCGTCCCACTCCTTATGGCTGATCGGTAGCCCCATCGCCTCTAAGGCCGAGCGCCAACCCCAGGCCGCCTCCTCTTTCGACACGGCCAACAAATACACCTGGCCTAGCGCAGAAGTGATCTCGATGTAGCATGTGTCCAAATACGTGTCCTCCCCTGCCGCCAGGGCCTTGTGGGCCCGGCGCTTGCTCGGCTTCAATTTCCTAGACGACCCGCTGGCTGACCCGCTGGCTGACCCGCTCTGATCTTTCTCAGCCTCGGCTTGCGACTTGATCCTGTGCAGAATCGCTTTGGCCCCCTTCAAGTTGATGACCGAGTGCGGGCGGCCGACTTTATCGGTCATTTTCTTGCGGCAGAAGAGGAAGAGCTTGAGAGAGACTGGGTACAGCACTCCTTCCACCTCATGGTAACGGTCTACTGTTTTCAGCAAGAGCTTGCCCACGTGCGTGTTGTTTGCCTTAAGCAGCTCTTCGTAGGCGGGCCATGTCGTGCCGATGGTCTCAGGCTTAGCTAAATGGAAAAGCGTCTTGCCATCGAATTCGATGCGGGAACTGTCTTGAGACAAGAGAGGGACAATTAAGGAACAATCTAACATCTGTGTGGCCATCATGGCGGCATGTAGCTGCGTCCCACACACCTAGGTAAGTAAGTAAGTAAGTAAGTAAGTACGTAAGTAAGTAAGTAAGTAAGTAAGTAAGTAAGTAAGTAAGTAAGTAAGTAAGTAATCTAAGTAAGTAAGTAAGTAAGTAAGTAAGTAAGTAAGTAAGTAAGTAAGTAAGTAAGTAAGTAAGTAAAGTGGGTAGGTAGATAGACAGCACCTCGTTGTCAACAGCAAGCAAGCAAGTAAGTAAGTAAGTAGGTAAGTAAGTAAAGTAAGTAAGTAAGTAAGTAAGTAAAGTGGGTAGATAGATAGCACCTCGTTGTCTACGAGCCACGTCAGCAACTGCTTGCCGGTAGTAAGTGAGTAAGTAAGTAAGTAAGTAAGTAAGTAAGTTAAGTGGGTAGGTAGATAGATAGCACCTCGTTGTCAACAGCAAAATAAGTAAGTAAGTGAGTAAGTAAGTAAGTAAGTAAGTTAAGTGGGTAGGTAGATAGATAGCACCTCGTTGTCAACAGCAAGTAAGTAAGTAAGTAAGTAAGTAAGTAAAGTGGGTAGGTAGATGGATAGCACCTCGTTGTCAACAGCAAATAAGTAAGTAAGTAAGTAAGTAAGTAAGTAAGTAAGTAAGTAAGTAAGTAAAGTGGGTAGGTAGATAGATAGCACCTCGTTGTCTACGAGCCACGTCAGCAACTGCTTGCCGGTGACTACTCGCTTCCTATGTATGTATGTATGTATGTATGTATGTAAATTTTATGTGTGCATGTATGTGTATGTATGTATGTATGTATGTATG
>WBZZ01006044.1:347500-350000 GCA_019918135.1 Paulinella micropora
TTTGAATTTTGTAGCTTATAGCTTTATGTATAGCTATAGATCAGTAGATCTTGCGATCGATACGATATCAATATCGCCATTCTAGCTATCCGTATACATATCTACAAATTTGAATACCGTGCATATGCATCTTGATCAACTTAATATATATGCTGTGCAATTCATATTAAAATTCTATTATTACAGTATGAATATATGAAATTAGCACAGTATATGTAGCATTATATATATATACACTGTATACATGTATGTATGTATATATATATTATATCAAATTACGTCTCTCTCTCTCTCTCTCTCTCTCTCTCTCTCTCTCTCTCTCTCTCTCTCTCTCTCTCTCTCTGTATGTGTGTGTGTGTTTCTCACTCACACACACACACACACACACACGCACACTCACTAACTCACTACTACTACTACTACTACTACTACTACTACTACTACTACTACTACTACTACTACTACTACTACTACTACTACTACTACTACTACTACTACTACTACTACTGCTACTACTACTACTACTACTACTACTACTACTACTACTACTACTACTACTACGTAACTACTAGGTACTACTACTACTACTACTACTACTACTACTACTACTACTACTACGTAACTACTAGGTACTACTACTGCTACTACTACTACTACTACTACTACTGCTACTACTACTACTACTACTACTACTACTACTACTACTACTACTACTACTACTACTACTACGTAACTACTAGGTACTACTACTACTACTACTACTACTACTACTACTACTACTACTACTACTACTACTACTACTACGACTACTACTACTACTACGTCGGCCGGCCCTCACATATACATAGTGGCATTAAGTGTTGTCTGGCTTTTTGTTACTTGACTCTTATGCTTGGTCTGCCCCTCTACCGTTGACCGTGGCAGTGACTCAGAGGTACGGCTAAGTGTCAGAGGTAGCTGTTCCGTTTACATCTGGAATCGCAACAACTTGAAAGTCTTCAACTGTGTTTTTCTTTTGCTTTTTGTGAGTTTCAAGTCACAAAAAGCTGATAGTAAAGTTCGGAGTCTCACGTTTTTCTCGCCGCAAGTTCCGACCGTCCATTTTTCCTGAGTCGACGCCAGTTGACTCGAAGGGTGTTGACCGCCTGGCCAAAACTTGAAATTACTAATATTATCAGAAATAGGTCATTGACTGAAGTTAGTCACGGTTGCACTGACTCCCGGCCGTAGGCCCCGGGAAAGTGATACTAACTAGAAATAGATTCAGTGTGTGTCACCCGAGGAAATAGTCTAGGACTTTAGCACACATAGACAAGCCTGTCCGAGTCACTGAGGTTGCAGTGTATTATATATGAATATCAATATTATAATAATATAATATATTGTAATAAAAGTGATACTGAGCCGGGAGGCATGCACAGACCATATCACCGCTACTGGCTGACATAAGCGACCGTGTCATCATACTCAGGCTATTTAATTAACTTGATTGTAGTAATAAAATAGACTCAGTACTTGTCAGCCGTAGTCCGACCAAGGTTTATTTATTAATCATAGTATATTAATATATTACTGGGTCACATTCAAGTGTCAAACTCAGCCATAGAATTTCACTGAAGTGTGTTAAGGGGCAGATTTCAAACTCAGTGTTAGCCGCGGCCGGGCCAGATTTCAGATTAATCAGTGGTCAGAATTCAAACTTGATTAGTTCAATTTAACATCTATATCCGTCCGCAAAATCTACATAATTTTTGCAAAATATTACCGTTAACTTATGATTGAACTTTGAATTCTGACTACTAAATAATATCTAAAATCTGACCGCTAATCTGAAATCTGACCCTTAGCTCAAATTCACTGGCAGAGTTTGACACTTGAATGTACCCAGTAATAATATTATAATAATACAAGCATCAGTTAGCGTCTGAAAGTTACTAGGGCTTTTTGGTTAAAAATCATCATGAGTCTTCAAGTTTTTGTTTAAGACTATTGTATTTTTATTAATACTTTCATTTCAAGTCCACTTTACGAACTTTGATATTAATAATTGACTCCAAGAACGCTGGCTTTTCGTTGGCCGGGCTGAAAAGGAAGCAACTCAAGTTCATGTATTAATAAGTAGGCAAACATTTCATCAAATTTATATACGCTCTTTCGCTTCCCTTTTCATCTCTGCAAATACGGTGGGCCAAGCATTTTATTTAAACAGTCTATAAACTTTTTTATGCAACACTTTTTAGTTAAAAAAAAAATGCTTGCCACTTGTAGGGATGCGTGGGAGAGTATAAAAGTAAGCAAGCAAGTAAGTAAGTAAGTAAGCAAGTAAGGACGGTAAGTAAGTAAGTAAGTAAAGTAAGTCACCAAAGTAAAGTAAGTAAGTAAGTAAGTAAGTAAGTAAGTAAGTAAGTAAGTAATAAAGTAAGTAAAGTAAGTAAGTAAGTAAGTAGTAATAAAGTAAGTAAAGTAAGTAAAGTAAGTAAAGTAAGTAAGTAAGTAAGTA
>WBZZ01006044.1:377500-382500 GCA_019918135.1 Paulinella micropora
AAATTCAATCAAAGTAATTAAATCGATGGCATGATGGTGCACGGCTAACGGCCTTCGAGCGCCACTTAAAGACAGTTGTTGTTCTTGTTGTTGTTTTTGGTGTTGTTGTGCAAGGTTTCCAGTCTTCTGGTTCTCGAGCTCATACTTGGCCTCGTGGAGCTTGGCCTCGGCCTCCTGGAGCGCAGCCTTGCGGTCGCGCTTGGCCTCGGCCTGCTGAAGCTGGATCTCGTGGGCCTGATCCGAAGTCAAAACAGTTTGGGCGCTCCAACTGCAGGTTCTGACTTCTGATCAGGCCCATCTCCAAACCAGCGGATTTGTACAGAGAGAGACCAGGGGCAGAGAATGAGCGCGAGAAGGCCGAGGCCTCTCTCCGAGGCCAATCTTAAGGATGCCAAGGCGACCGGGACCGAAGAGGATGTGGGACTGGCAAGGCGTAAGGTGGACTTTGCTCTGAAGGGAGTAGCCTCTGCGCAGAATGGAGTGACCTCTTCGCAGGAGCTCGTTGACGCATGCACCAAGCAAGTGGCTTCCTTGCTGAAGGAGCCAGTTGCAGGTCCTGTAGCGTTCTCCTTTCCTCTGGCCTTGTCTTCTCCTGGATCCATCTTTTTCAAAACAGGTTTTCTCGCTTCTCTTCCTCTCCCTCTCTTCGCCTGTTTTTTCACCTCAAGCTTTGGCTCTCTCTCTCACTCTCTCACTCTCTCTCTCTCTCTCTCTCTCTCTCTCTCTCTCTCTCTCTCTCTCTAGTGTTATCCTCTAGTGTTATCTCTGCGCAGGTCCTCTAGTGTTATCCCCCCCCCCCCCCCCCCCCCCCCTCTCTCTCTCTCTCTCTCTCTCTTGTCCTGGGGTCTCGTCTTCCCTTGATCTATCTTTGTTCAACAAGTGGTTTTCTCGATACTCTCCTTATCTCTTTTGCCTCTCCTTGTCTATCTGAAGCTTTGACTCTCTCTCTCTCTCTCTCTCTCTCTCTCTCCCCTCTCTGTCTGTTCTCTCTCTCTCTCCTCTCCCTCCCTCCCTCTCTCTCTCTCTCTCTCTCTCCTCTCTCCCTCTCTCTCCTCTCCTCCCTCTCTCTCTCTCTCTCTCTCTCTCTCTCTCTCTCTCTTCTCTCCTCTCCTCTCTGTCTGTTCTCCCTCCTCTCCCTCTCTCTCTCTCTTTTCTCTCTCTCTCTCTCTCTCTCTCTCTCCTCTCTCCTCTCTCTCTTCTCTCTCTCTCTCTCTCTCTCTCTCCCTCCTCTGCCTGTTCTCTTTCTCTCCTCTCCCTATCTCTCCTCTCTCTCTCTCTCTCTCTCTCTCTCTCTCTCTCTCTCTCTCTGGTAGTGATGCTAGCTAGGACGCAGCTCTGTTTACGCCACATGCAGATATGAGCCAGTTTGCAAGAACCCCACCGCTCTTACGTACACATAGCAAGTAGGTGAGCCATATATATAGGCCTGGAAGATTAGCCTCCAGATAGGCCGTAGTAGGTGGGGGGGGGGGGGGGGGTAGCAAGAGCCGCTCTCAAGACAACGCTCCTGTGCCTTATAATCAGATTGAACGCATTAGCAAAGTCGAAAACACATAACAACATCATCATAATGCGAGTAGAGATGGTTGTTAACGCGGTAAACAGCTGCCTGCGATCCTCCTGGTTTGCCTACATCACACTGTGGCAGCGGTTTGCTGTAAGGAAGGTCTGCTTTCACCTGCGCAAAGCTAAGCTGCGTCCCAAGCTTCACAACGGGTGAGCCAGTGTTAATGGGCCTGGGGGCAGCGGTCGGGGGCGCGTCATGAGACTTTCGAGAGCCCAGGACCGGGGCTGCGTATAGGTATCTCGCTTCAAGTTCCGTGAGGTCGCCTTGTGCGATCTCTTGTGCTAGCCGATGGATGCCCATAAGGCACTCTGGGTGCTGGCAGAGCGCAAAGAGGATTTCAGATGTGAAGCCTGGCTCCGTTGCAGTTGTCCAGCAGTGTCTTAGAAACCTGGTCAGGGCCAATGATTAATCTTGGAGCATCAGAGGGAAGGGCAGGCAGGATTTCGTTGTTGGCGTGTGTAGATCCCTGAGGGCTTGAACAAGTTGCTCGCTGAAAGCAGGCCTGGACTGGTCAGCATAGCTGCAGCTCGTGTCAGGTTCGTATGGCTCGCAGTAGCAAGGACTAGAGGACGAATCCCAAGTGACAGGTTCTTGGCTGCGCAAGCCTCACTTGGTGAGCTAGCTGGACTATTCTTTGTTTATGCATGTATATGTGTGTGTGTGTGCGTGTGTGATGTTGATGATGTGTGTTTGATGAGTATGATGATGATGATAATGATGATGAAGTGTGTGTGTGTGTGTGTGTGTTGAGATTGTGTGTGTGTTGAGATTGTGTGTGTTGAGATTGTGTGTGTGTGTGTGTTGTGTGTGTGTGTGTGTCTGTGTGTGTGTCTAGCTTCAGGTGGCTGGAGAAGATTAGGGGGATGCAGACGGTGCTGAGGGGAGGAGTTCTGACTGACACGAGCTGTCGCTGGGCTCAGTGTCGAGTTCGCATGGGGTGAGTATGTTGGAATGCCCCGTCTGAGTTGTGCGGCAAGTTGTGTTGCAGCCCTTTTCTTCCCTCCTCTCTTGTGGACAAGAGCGCAAGCGGGTCCTCCGCATGAATTTAAGAAACGCAGTTTGTCGTGAATCAAGGTCCTTGGAGTCAACAACTCTAGCATAGCTTATTAGGGAGGGTCTAAAGGCATCATGCAACTGGTGCCACAAGCTGCGCCTAACGTCCTTGTAGGTTGAAGCCCGTGGCATGAAGTCCTCGGGGTGCGGTGGGACATCTACCGTGCTAGCCAGTGAGTGGATGTCAGTAGTGTCGGTAGCAGGTGGGTCATGAGTGGTCACTAGCGGAGGGGGCATTTGCATTGGGGCCTGGTCAGTGAGGGGGAGTGAGGTTGCCTGGTGCATAACAGGAGCAGTATGAGCAGGAGCGCTGTCAGAACTTGAGACTCTGTGACATCTATTTCCCGGTCTGGAGCGGCTCGTGTGAGCGTTCAACACGTGACGAGCCATGGCCTGGCCCATGGTTTCGTCGCACATGTTGCATATTTCCAGTCCAATTGAGATAGCAAGGTTCCTAGTGGCCGGATCTAAGGGTAGGTGTCGGGATCTAAAGTGGTGTGCCAGCTGCGATCGCGTGGCGAAGCGCCTCATACCACACTGAAATGAGGTTGACATTGGGCAATAGCAGGGGAAGGTAAGCGGAGGAATAGACGGAAGACTTGGCACTGGGGACTGTGCTTCAGGTGCGGATGTTTGCCAAGGGGCAGATGAGAAGCTGCCAGTGTCCTGTGCGCAGTCTTCAGTCGAGATAGCAGGGCCGTGATTGGGTTCCGCGCTACTACCATCGATCTCCGGTTCAGCACGCCAGCTACCAACACGACCACACCTACCCTTAGATCCTGCCACTACGGACTTATTGCTCCACCGGCTCCTGACTTCCCTGCCAACTCAACCGCGATCCACACACCACTCGAAGATAATGGTACATATACATATACGTATACATATACATATGCATATACATATACATATACGTATACATATAAATAATATAGCATGCATTTACGACGTCAACATACGTGCGTACACGCATACATACAAAAAGCAACACCTTTTTATACATAAATATATACATACAACATACATACATACATACATACACACACACACAAACACACACACACATACATACATACATACATACATACATACACGCATACATACATACATACATACATACTTCTCTCTCTCTCTCTCTCTCTCTCGTCTCCCCCTCTTTCTCTTTCTTCCTTTCTCCTTCTGCTCGCGCCTGTTCGTCCTCCATCCTCCTCTCCTCTCCTCTCCTCTCTCTAGCCAAGTCCGAACAGCATTTTTCCCTTGCGTGTGGGACGGCGAAATGGGGCGTGTGTGCGACTCGAAAGCCATCTTTGGAGTCGGCATATACGCCCACGCGAAGCGCACCACAAACCATCCTTTCAGGTGTTGGCGCAGCCCCTAGTTATTATTATTATGATTATGATGATGATGATGATTATTATTATTATTATTATTATTATTATTATTATTATTATTATTATTATTATTATTATCATTATCATTATTATCATTATTATTATTATTATTATTATTATTATTATTATTATTATTATTATTATTATTTATTGACACCGTGATAGCCCAGTGGTCAAGTTCTACCATTTGGGCCCTGTCGCCAGTTCGATTTCCGTCGGTGCCACCAGTATTTTCATTGAACATACCGGTCCGTCTGGACCAGTATTTTCGTTGAACATACCGGTCCGTCTGGAAGTGTTGGAACTGCCCTTGCGGGGGTGTCATTAGAGCCTATCGTCAATTCTTCGTACTCCCCTCACGGGTGAGACGATGGAGGCGCATGTGCAGAAATGCATCAGCCATTGACAGAGAAGCACTATTATTATTATTATTATTATTATTGCTATCATTATTATTATTATTATTATTATTATTATTATTATTATTAATTTATTATTAGTATCGATGTCATGAGTGGGAAGAATTATTTAAAATTCAGTTGATATTACCGTGACACTGTACTAAGACCAATTTATACGCCCAGAAGTCTTACCAGCTCAGTTCAAAGTTCTTCAACCCGCGTTATACAGTAATTAATTTATGACGTATTATTTAATAATATCGCTAAGTTATTATACTAAGCTGGTTACACTGTAAAAACTTTGAAAAGCGTCCGCCACAGACACGGTTTGAAAAAAAAAAAGAAAAAAAAGAGCTGAGACAAAGTCAGTGGGCATGACCAGCGTAGTATTAATGTGTATTTATTATATAATATAATATTATTAATAGCAATCAGTACGGTGGCAATATTAGCCGGTATTAATATCATAGTAATACCGGCAATGAGCAGTGACTGTGTCTATTGTTTCGCAAGGGACAAACAGCCTGTCATGCAAGTGTACTGAATCAGTAAACTGGAATTGACCGATCCCGGCCAGAGTCTTCAAAC